>VOCN01041065.1:0-102972 GCA_007922305.1 Dermatemys mawii
GGGGGGATTTGATAGCTACTTTCAACCACTTGAAAGCGGGTTCCAAAGAGGATAGATCTAGACTGTTCTCAGCAGAAGACAGAACAACGAGTAATGGCCTCAAGTTGGAGAGGGGGAGGTTTAGGCTGGATATTAGGAAAAACTTTTTCACTAGGAGGGTGGTGAAGCACTGGAATGGGTTACCTAGGGAGGTGGTGGAATCTTCTTCCATAGAGATTTATAAGGTCAGGCTTGACAAAGCCCTGGCTGGGATGATTTAGTTGGGGATTTAGTCCTGCTTTGAGCAGGGGATTGGACTAGATGACCTCCTGAGGTCCCTTCCAACCCTGATATTCTATGATTTTAAGACCACTTATTTGTCATGGACTGCAGGCTTGCTAAAAAGTTTGTATTACTCTTTCAACAAAGCCATTTGTGTCTGGGTGATATGGAGCTAAGGAAATATGGCTAGTACCATTTTTCTTCATGTCTCACTGAAACTCTTCTGAACTAAACTGAGGACCGTTGTCACTCTGGCAGTCCAGTTCTTGCAAACAAACTTAGACACTTTTCTTCTGTTTGTACAGCTGTCGTGGTTTTCATGAAAAACAAAACAAACTAACTTCTGGCCCTTTGGAATGGGCATTGACCATGATTAGACACATCATTCCTAAAAATATTCCTGCACAATCAATATGCAGACATGGCCAGAGGGTGTAATGGTGCTGGTTTAGGCATGCACTGTACCTGTTGCCATCACGAACATTCCCTGAGTAATCTGCTGTATTTGTTGGTTGCCTGACCACCATACAAAACTTCTGGCAAGTCCCTTCAGTTTTACTAGCCCTGCATGTCCTACATGGAGCTTTTCTAATATTTTTGTGCATAGTTTACTAGGTATGATAACACGAATTCTGCACAAGACATTCTCTTGATATATGGTAAGCTCACCTTTGGATGTGTAAAAGGGTGCCAGATTAGGTCTATCAGTCTATTTACGGCTTCATAAACCTGAGCTAGTCTGGGATTCCTCCTCATTTCTTGCTTGATCAAACTACAGGTCACTGGGGATTGCTTAATCTGAAACAAATTTGGCATATTCTGTCTCTATTCCAGGTTGTCCTTCAGCTAGCATGGGCAGGCAGGAAAGCCCATCTGCATTTGAATTTTATGTCAGAGACGTAATCAGATAAGAAGAGATTCCAGTGTTGCATACATGCTGCCATTGTCACAGAAACTCCTTCTCTCAGATGAAGGATTGCTACAAGGCATTGGTGGTCCATGACAAGGGTGAATTTTCTCTTATATAGATACTGGATGAATTTCTTCACATCCCATACCAGATTTAAAGCCTCCTTGTCTATTTGTGCATAGTGAGGTTCTGCCACTGTGAATGATCTTGAAGCAAATGCAATGGGTATCTCACTGCCACCCGGCATTCTGAGCCATATAATTACTTCAATTCCACATGGAGAAGCATTACATGCTAACTTAATAGGCAAGGATGGGTTAAAGTGCACTGTCTGATGTGACCAACTGTTTTGTTTCCAGGAAAATTTTTGACACTCTGCTGACCAATCCCACTTTTGACCAGTCTGCAGTAAACAATTCAGTGGATGCAATACGGTTGCTAGGTTTGGTGCAAATCGGCTATAGTAGTTGATAAATCCCAGAAATGATCCTCTAAGATGTGATACATCCTTTGGTGGTGGAGCTTCCAGGACTGCTTTAATCTTCTCCTGAGATTTATGTGGGCCTGGCACATCAATAACGTGCCCACAATAAGCCATTGAGTCCTTGAAAAATCCACATTTTATGCAATTAGCTCATAACCCATATTCTCCTGGATGTTTTAATGCCCTTTTCAGGGTTTCCAGATGTTCATCATCACTTCCACCGGTCACAGTAATGTCATCCAAATAACACTGTGTTCTTAGGACACCTTGCAAAACCTGGTCCATTGCCCGTTGCCATATAGCAGGAACTAAAGCAATACCAACACTAGCCAGTTATGCTGATACAGACCCTTTTGTATGCTGATTGTGAGGTATGGCTTAGACTATTCCTCAACTTCCATCTGTAGGCAGGCCTGTGACAAACTGGTTTTGCTGAATTGTTGTCCCCCTGCCAGTGTAGCAAAACTACAGAGGCGGGAGATATTTTTCAACTTTCGGCACAGGGTTTATGGTGTTCTTAAACACTCCGCACACCCTTACCGCACCACATTTTTTTTTACAATCGGAATGATAGAAGTTCCGCACTCACTCCTGGCCACTTTTGAAAGTATGTCCTCCCTTTCCAGATGTTCCAATTCAGCGTCTATCTTCGAGTGGATGCCATAAGGGAGGGGCTGAGCTTTGTGAAACTTGGGCTGTGCTTTCTTGTCTAGGACTATTTCAGCCTTCATGTGTTTTAGAGTTCCTATGCCCTTCTTGAATACCTCCAAGGCTGATGCAGTATCCCTTCCAACTGCTGTTGGGCTGTTTTAATGGAGTCTGCTGAAAATGACTGCAGCCTCTCTATAGATATCCACTCCAGAGGATCCTTACATAACCATTCATGGCCCCATAGGGCCAGCCCCCCTTTCTCAATGACATATAAATCTAACAACAACAAGCAGTGTTTATACTCCACAATCAAGTGCATCGCTCCACTGGCACTGTATTTCCTTCTATATAACTTTTTAGTAACACGGGTGTCTTCCTCAGTTGTATTTTTAGAAGTTTTCTCATATTCTGAATGTGAGATAACAGACACTGCAGAGATGGAGTCCTTTTCCATTGTAAGTGTTTCTCCCTGCCACGTAGGGTGTCAACCAGATTGCTGCCTTGTCATTTTTGCTCACACTCTATATACTGAGGCTGGCTACTCCACTCTCCCAGCATGTATCACTACTGCCTCTGTCTACAGAATGTACCTTGATATTCCTTTTTCTATACCCTGTGTTAGTCTCTTCCTTATTTCTCTTAGTGTGACAAACTTCGTGGCTATCATTTTTTTTATTACAGCTTCTGCAGTAGGCATCTGTAAATTGTCAGTCAGAAGGAGCACAGAACCTTTTTCAACACAGATGACGTCTGTCTGCTGAATGGACTGGTTTTTGCCTTGGGTTACAGATAGTTTATGCTTTCCTACTTCTGTTTGAGGGTTGCTATGCAATTCTGTTGCATCCCTTGCTACAGTTTTCACTGCTATTCCAATTTCAACTGTGCATTTAGAAGTAAGATTTTCCTCAAGAGCCTCTCCTGTATGCTTTCATTAAGCAGTCCACACATAATTCTGTCTTTTAGGGCCTCGTTAAGCCACAGTGTTCTGATAATTTTTTTAATTGTGTTGAAAAGGAGGAAATAGTCTCATCTTCAAGCTGATTGTGTTTATGAAACCTGAACCATTCTCCTATCCTCAAGGACTTGGACGACAAGTTCCCTTAAACTATTTTCACTCTCTTTTTAAAGGTTTTGCTGGCTGGCTCCTCTGGGGCATCAGACTGCATACTAACTAAACTCTATGTTTTTCCTCTCATTACACTCAGAAATGCTACTACATATTTTTGTTTGGGGGAATCTCATTTACTTCAAAATATTGCTCCAGAAACTGTTCATATATAGACCAATCCTTCATGGCATTGACAAAAGCCTCCGTTTTTTTGATATATCTTGACATTTCACCTTGCTGCTGTTAGTTTATACTTGTTCCGAGTATTTCTGATTGTAGCAGACTCCTCTTCCCGCATAGGGACTGCACGTTAGGTCACAGACTGTTTTGCTGTTCTGATGCACAGAAGGTCCTTGAAATCCTCATTGTCAACTGTTGTGTATTGTGAACCTGGCACAATTTCCTGATTATAAACACAGACATGCGCAGACAGCTGGAGCCTTGATGGCGACTGACTCTGTATTGCACAGAGATAGATGAAAAACATAGTAACCCCTAAAGAACAGTGGATTCAACAGAAGCAACTGCTTAAGAAACTATACCTTCAAAGTTACATAAACAGATTCAACATTCTGCTCAGTACATTTCAATATATCGCGATAACCACCAATTGCAGCTGGGCCAAATGTTAACAGTTCACGTTGCCATCAGTGGACTCCACCTGCCTATTTTTGTCCTCATGACTTGATAGGAACAGAACCTGAGAATGGGCCTGTGATGGAGTCTACTCCCTACATTGGCCCCAAAAGAGTCGAACTAGGCCAGCTGGGCCCAATTAACCAATTAAGCTGCAAAGAAGGGAGATTAGGCTGTAAGGAAGGTGCTAATTAGAAGGAAGCTCCCTGTGAGGGAACAGGCGGGGCTTCTATAAAGCTAGGTGGCTCTGTGTTTTCCCCTTCCGAGGGAGTCTCTCCACATAAGCAATGAGAGGCAGTCCTCATACCCGCTGCCCTATGTCATTCCCACAGTGACTCAGGCTGTCTTCTCATTCATTGCCCCGGCAACACTACTCTGCAGTGGCTGGTAGGGAAACCCAGCCTGACCTCTACTCTGGGTTCCAGTCCACGGCCCTATAGCGAGCAATGATGGTCTGCATCTACACCAACCTTACTGCTGTCACCCTGGATTACTTCCTACCATACTGCCACAAGCTTCTCACTCTTCAGCCCTCCTAGTCAGACCCCTGTTTTTTAGGCCTACTAGGTAAATCCTCTCTCAGGGGTTCCTAGTCCTCCCTCCCCCATCCCTTCTCCCTTACCTCAGGGACAGAGATGAATGCCCCACTCCCATTATCAGTAGAACCTGCAGTACCTAACCAAGCTCAGGGACCTAGCAGACAAACATAGAGTAAGTGCCATCCCCTGCCCTCAAAAGCTTACACTCGACATATACCAGACAGGTACAGGGTGGGAGAAAGGACATATGTTACAGTTGAGAACTCGAAGCGCAGAGAAGTGAAGTGACTGACCCAAGGTCACACAGTGTCTGTAGCAGAGCCAGGAACTGAGCCCATCTCCCCGAGTCTCAGTTCAGTGTCTTAACCACACGTTCCATACTTTCTCGTTACATAGGCCTGGTCAATGGCTTCGGGTTGGTATTACCCTCCACCCCAAACTCCCTATTTATATTTGCCCCTCCTCCTACTCCTTGACCTTACAGCACGGGACCCAAGAACAGTAATAGCAACAACATGCATTTATCTAATACCTTTCATTCCTGGAAGCAAAAGCAATTTACCAAGTTTTCATGTCGTGCAAATACACCCATCACTGAAATGCAGATGCCTGTGGAATAGAAGGCAAATGCTGTTTAATAATACTTAGCCCTTATATTGTGCTTCACAGACCTCCATTAACCCCCTCAACACAGGGAAACTGAGCACAAGACATTGGGTGATTTGCTCAAGACTACGCAGCTGATTGTTGTCAGAGTTGGGATTGGCGGTCCGGCTCTTGAGCATTAGGATCCATTGTCCGGGTTTGACAGTAATGCTACACAATTGTTTTGGGCAGGAAATGAAGAACACTGTATCCAGTTAAAACTGACGGGGGAATAACCAGCCAGCCTGTAACTACCCTAACTGGAATATGAGCAGGCAGCAGAGTTAATACTCGTACTCTTGTGAAAAGTGCCAAGGGGCCTTAACTGACTGGGTGAGGATTTCAGTTCTCTGTTCCATTTGAGAAAGAGCACCATGTGCATTAGCACCATGCATAGGTCCTGTCTCAGAGCGAAGAGTGCCATCTACTGCAGCACACAAGTGCAGCCCCCAGGGAAGGGTGTGATGTGGGGTCCGAATTCTTTGCACAATTCCATGCTGTAGTTTTTCCTTCAACTCTGCTCCATATGTCATGAGTCACTGAAAAAACAAAAATCTATTTCTTATTTAGTTTCCATGTAATTATTGCAAAGAATTGTCTGTCTCAGATGCATGGGTTCAATGATTTCTAGATCATTTCTCATGTGCAGTATCTAGTTATGGGGGAAGGTGCTGAAGAGGGGAGATTTTTTTCTCTCTCTGTATACCTACTAGAACTAATTGCTCCTTTCCTCCCCCACAAAAGTCCCCACCCTAAACAAATACAGGTTACTATGGCAACATCTGTTGGGGAAACTTTGACAGCTCATGCTCAAAATTACATTGGAAAAATATACAAAAGGAAAATAAAAAATGACTGATTGAACCGAAGGCTTGAAAGAGCTGGAAGCCCAGTTCTGTGACCTGTGTCTCTGTGAGTGAAAGGTGTCCAAGCTCTGATCAGATACCGCAAATCCATTCTGTTCCCGTCTTGTTAATAAAACACATTACCTTGGTCTTTCTCATGAGATGCACAACCACGGTTCTCCTGCCGACTTGTGTTCGTTAAGAGGCTTTTTGAAAGAGCTGATGTGCTAACCTCAGGGGTCTGGACCAAATTTCAAATCAACTCATTACATTCTTCCTACTTCCGACTGTAGTTTGACTGGAGAGAGTGGGCTCGTCCTCAGCTGAGGCAACCTGGATTAGCACCACTGACGTCTACAGAACAATGCAGAGGTACACAAGCAGAGCATCTGACCCATTATTCTTTTTCATATCTCAGCCTAAAGTGTTGTCTGGCACAGTTGTTTACAACCCCATGCCTGCTGTCTTTAACCTCAGACATGGCTACACCTCAGTGATCTTTCACCCTAGCATCTGAGCAACTCACAATCTTTAATGCTCTTATCCTTACAACACCCACATGAGGCAAGGCAGTGCTATTATCGACCTGAGGCAGAGACTCAGGGACTTGTCCAAGGTTACATAGGAAGTCTGTGTCACAGAAAGGAATCAAATTGATGTCTCCCATGCACTAGACTAGTGTCTTAACTACTGATGATCTTTCCTACCTTAGGTCCTGATGCTGCATAATGAGGCAACTTTGCAACATTACAATATCAAAATGCGTAAAATTGCATTGCAACATCAAGGAGCAACTGCGGGGTTACTTTGTTCTACAAAACAGCCACAAATCAATGCCTGGCTTGATAGATGAGATAGGGGTGGGCGGGTTCTGTTACAACACAGACCTGAAGCAAATCAAAACAATTGGCCAAAGCCAGACCTGGAGTAAGTCGGTGCGACTCTTGTTAACTTTTATATGGAGATAAATTGAAGCTGGTTGTTTATGCTTCTAAAGAGACTGCATCTGGTTTCAATCTTCATAAGTGAAAAGAGGAATAGAACTGTTTAGATCTGCAACATATCAGCTCCACACCTACCAGTTATGATTGTGAGTCTCATTTGCCGCTCATTCACGCCTGTGCGAAGTGAGTGCAAAACATCCTTGGCACTGGTGTAAATAGTCATGTAAAGCAGTGGAGAATCAGGCTCTGACTACAGATGTAAAAAGGGAAATAAGGACAACGTGGGGAATTACAGACCAGTCAACTTAATTTCTCTACCCAAAAAGATAATGGAGCAAATAATTCAGCAATCAGTTTGCAAACATCTAGAAGATAAGGTGATAAGTAATCATCAGCATGGATTTGTCAAAAACAAATAGAGTCAAACCAAACTGATAGCTTTCTTTGACAGGATAATAAGCCTTGTGGATAGGAGGGAAGTGGTAGATGTGGTATATCTTGAATTTAGTGAAGCTTTTGATACTGTCCTGCATGACCTTCTCATAAATAAACTAGGGAAATCCAACCTAGATGAAGCTACATAAGGTGGATGCAAAACTGGTTGGAAAACCATTCCAGTCGTTCACAGTCATGCTGGAAAGGCATAATGAGTGGGGTCCTACACGGATCATTTCTGGGTCTGGTTCTGTTCAATATCTTCATCAATGATCCAGCTCTAGATAATGCCACACAGAGTACACTTACAAGTGCTTTGGAGGATAGGATTCAAATTCAAAATGATTTGGAAAAACTGGAGAAATGATCTGAAGTAAACAGGATGAAATTCAATAAGGAGTAATGCAAAGTACTCCACTTAAGAAGGAACACTCAGTTGCACACATACAAAATGGGAAATGACTGCCTAGGAAGGAGTACTGCGGAAAGGGATCTGGGGGTCATAGTGGACCACAAGGTAAATATGAGTCAACAGTATAATGCTGTTGCAAAAAAAATAAATCATTCTGGGATGTATTAGCAGGAGCGTTGTAAGCATGACACAAGAAGTAATTCTTCTGCTCTATTCTACTCTAATTAGACCTCAACTGGAATACTGTGTCCAGTTCTGGGCACCATATTTCAGCAAGGATGTGGACAAATTGGAAACAGTCCAGAGAAGAGCAACAAAAATGATTAAAGGTCTAGAAAACATGACCTATGAAGGAAGATTGAAAAAATTGAGTTTGTTTAGTCTGGAAAAGAAAAGAGTGAGAGGGGACATGATAACAGTTTTCAAGTATGTAAAAGGTTGTTACAAGGAAGAGGAAGAAAAATGGTTTTTCTTAACTGCTGAGGACAGGACAAGAAGCAATGGGCTTAAATTGCAGAAAGGGAAGTTGAGGTTGAACATTAAGAAAAACTTCCTGTCACAGTGGTTAAGCACTGGAATAAATTGTCTAGGGAGGTTGTGGCATCTCCATCATTAGAGATTTCTAAGAGCAGGCTAGACAAACACCTATCGGGAATGGTCTAGATAATTAGTCCTCCCACAAGTGCAGGGAGCTGGACCTTTCAAAGTCCCTTCTATGACCTTTCAAAGTCCCAGTCCTATGATTCTGTGTGTGAAGACAGGAGGTTCTAGTACAAGGGTGGGCAAACTACAGCCCATGGGCTGCATCTGGCCCGCCAGCCATTTTAATCCGGCCCTCAGGCTCCCGCTGGGGAGTGGGGCTTGCCCTGCTCTGGCGCTCCAGCCGTGGAGCAGGGTCAGTGGCCACTCCACACAGCTCCTGGAAGCAGCGACATGTCCCCCCTTTTGGCTCCTATGCATTGGGGCAGCCAGGGAGCTCCACTCCACCCACTGTCCCCGCCCCGAGTGCTGCCCCCACAGTTCCTATTGGCTGGGAACTGTGGCCAATGGGAGCTGCAGGTGTGGCGCCTGAGGACAGGGCAGTGTGCAGCAGAACCACCTGGCTGTGCCTCCATATAGGTGCCGGGAAAGGGACATACTGCCGCTTCCAGTAGGTGCCACCTGGAGCCTGCACCCCTGAGCCCCTGGTCGGCCCCAACCACTTGCCCCAGCCCTGATCCCACTCCTGCCCTCGAAACCCCTTGGTCCCAGCCTGGAGCACCTTCCTGCACCCAAACCTGTCATCCCCACCCCAGAGCCTGCATCCCCAGCCAGAGCCCTCCCCCCCATGCCCAAACCCTCTGCTCCACCTTTGATTTTCCTCCCATCCTCCAAATCGCTGAGTCCCAGCTTGGAGCACCCTCCTACACCTCAAACCCCTCATCCCTAGCCCTACCGCAGAGCCCGGAATCCCATCCGGAGCCCTCACTCCCTTCAGCACCCCAACCCCAATTTTATGAGCATTCATGGCCCACCATACAATTTCTATAACCAGATATGGCCCTTGGGCCAAAAAGTTTCATTGTCCAGAGCTAGAGACATTCAGAAAGAAAACAAACTTCATAGACAGAGAAAATGAATTAGATATTTATGCTGGCTATATTGGCAATGTGAAGCTTAAGCTGGGTTGGTGGCTGCTTTGTTTTGGCAGAGCAGAGCAAATGAGCTGGGCTGTTTCAGTATATCTCACCCTCCTTTGTCTGCCCTGTTTATGAAGACTGTATATTCTTTGGGCAGGGACTGTCTCTCATTGTGTGTTTGTATAGTGCCTAGTACAACAGAGCCCTGATATTACTCGGAATCTCTAGCTGTTACTGTAATCAATAATAATGATAATATATCAAATGTCTGAATATGTAAATAGCCTTAACAACAACAGAAGAGGGAAGAGTTAAAAATAAAACTTTAAAAAAATCAGGAAAGAAGGAAACCAGGAAAGGGCTGTCACAACTCTCATGCTGTGCCCCACCCCACTCCTTGTGTGTTTGCATATTGTCTATTTAGATAATAAAATCTACTGAACATGGGCACTTTAGAGGGCTTTGTTGTACGGTTTCACCCTATGCAGAGAGATGACCTGTGGGGCAGAATATCTTGTGCAACACACACTTTTCAGATCACTACTTCTGCAGATTCTTGAGATCCATTTCAGAGCTTATTGGCTGTGAGTTGGCTCCCTTCCCAGGTGAACAGAGCCTGCAATACACTTCAGAGACATGCGTAAAATGCATGCTCATCCCGGATCCAACCTACTTCTCATTGAAATTGATGGGAATCTTTCAACCAGCATTAGGGGTAGTTGGATCAGCATTCAGCTGAGTCCAACCAGACCTTATGATGGGCTGAGTTACATGAGAAAGTGACACACACACAGAGTGACAGAGAAGATAAATGAGGCAGATGAATAAAGATGATGGATGCCAGGAATGCACTTGAATATGAAAAATAAATTATGAATATAATAAATATCAGTGTGTTTGGAGCTCTGCCATGGACATTTTGATGAAAATGATTTCTTAGGCAAGTAGGATTTTCCACAGAGAACAGATCTGTAGACCATCTAGTTCCAGTATCTAGCCTCTGGCAGTGGCATATACCAGATTATTCAGGGGAAGGTGATAAAAAGAAGTACACAGTGCACCTGGCCAATTAATACTACCCTAGCAGGACGGGTGAATTCCTTCCTAACCCTAGCTGCTGATTCACTGCTGCACTGTGGAATGTGGACTGAAAGAGCCTGTGATCTCTACCCTGTTCTACTAAAGGAATTCCAGATTCTTACCTCATTGGAGCGATTCCAGATTTATACCAGTGTAACTGCCAGCAACATACGGCCTTTTATCCTTAATGATACTGCATGAATCAAATCTTTTTAAAGGTCCTACTAAGGAATTTGTTTCAATATCCTATCTTAGAAAATTCGGTAAAAGTGGCAGGAGTTCGTATGTTCTTGTACCCTCACTCTTTGACACATCTATTTCGTGCCTTTGGTTTCGCACGTGCAAAACCTTGGACATGCCTGTGCAAATCATTTGCCCATGCAAATTGGATAGTTAGGCAAGAGAGCTAACGATTATAGTGTGTCGTACTCCTAGTCCACTGTACATTCCAAACCAGTATCAGAGACAGATTACTAGGCAGTAAAGGACCGAGAAATAGATTACAAGAATGGAGATAAAACTCAACAGTCCACAAGCCACAGTTTGGTATTGAAGATGGACAACTGCTAAGATGAACAGCCAGAGAGAAAGTGGAGTTGCCATGCTGTTACAGTCCCACTCTACTACCGTCACTGTTGCTCTTGCTACTGCCCTTCTGATACCACTTCCTCACTCGATACCACCCTTGGTACAGTCACGGTTCCACGGCCACCCCAGGGCGCTGGAGCTGGGAGACTGCATTAGAGGAGTTGGAGGTGCAACAATGCAGAATGGGTCTCTGGAGCTGTCACAAGGATACCTGCCAGGGAGAAGGGGTAGCAAGGAGGAAAGGACTGTGAGTAAGGCTCATGTCTGGGAGTCTAGACTCTGTGCAGACCTTGTGTGTGCCTTTCTGAGCCATAGTTTTGTGTCTATTAATAGCTACCTTCTAGGCCCATCACTGGTGGTAAAGGGCTTTGAGATCCTCATGTGCAAGGCGATAGATACGGACTAAGTATTGTCATTACCTTGAATCCCAGGCTGGTCATGCCAATACTGCAGCTATCAGATCCTTGTGCTTCAAATGAAAACCGAGGGACAAATGAGCAAGTGCTGCTGAGTTCAGAAAACCCCTTTGATATTCACATTCTAGATAAACTATCAAATAAGCTTTGGCCCCCTCTGTCATCTCTCCCTCCCCCTCACACACCTTTTTCTGCCTCAAGCTTCATGTTACATCCAAAAACTGCAAGCACATACAGGCCCACAATGGCAGCAGTGTAGACGAAAGCACTGGAGCCAAGGTACTTGCAACTGCCAGAACTGAGATACTCGACTTCGACAGACTAGATACCCATGGCTGCTTGGCAGGAGGAGCGGTCCCACACCAGGGCAGTGACTGCAAATCACACAAGGTCAGAGAGCCAAGTGAGCATCCTTATGCCACCACAAAGGTCTGTGATCGTTGGGCTTCCATGGAGTGGCTGGTTACGAACCTGCACTGCAGTAGCCGGTGAAACTGAATCAAAGGATTTCAGAACACTTGCCACAAGCACCCTCCAGCTCCAGGTCCTGGGTCACTAAGTGAATGTCAGGGTCTCGCCACATCATGACAAGTCCAAGGGAACTGTTGTCACTGTCACAGGGGGTGGGGGAGTCCCGGTCCCCCCGCCCACTTCCTGGGATTCACAGTGATTCTTAGCCAGCCAGTAGATCAGAAGGTTTATTGGAGATGCCAGGAACACAATCCAGCTCCGAGCTTGTCAGTACAAACAGGCCCCCTTAGTCAGGCCCTGCTGTGGGGCAGGGAGATGAGACCCCGAATCTGGGCTCCCCACCTCTCTTCCCAAGACAGCTTCTACTTGTTTTCAATCCCTCCACCCATCTGCCTTCCTTTGTTCACTTCCCGGGCCGTAGGTGTCAACTCCCCTCCTCCTTCTCATCTCAGGTTACAGCTCCAGGTATCCCGATCAGAGCAGCTTAGCCTCAAGAGTCATGTCCACCCTTCTCCCTGCTTGTCACAGTCACGTAAGGCTCATGCAGTTACCATGTGCTCTGCAGTATGGGCTGGTTCGGGAGGAGGGGCACAGGGAGGGAGTGGGCAGTGGAATGAAGGATGCACATGCTGGAGGGGGCTCAAATTGATGTCAGTAACAGCCCCACTGTTCCCCTTTCCCAGCCCCCTATGCTGCATGCTCTCCCTTCCTTCCTGCCGCACGCTTTCTAGCTAAGATCTTCACAAATGTCCAATTATTCTGGCTGCCTCTTTGTCAGATGAAGAGGAGTTTGTTTTCAGAAAGCACCGAGCCCCCTCCTCTAGGGCCCACAAGCTGGGCTCCTGGAAATCCAGGCCCTTCCAAACCACTAGTCCCTTCTGATAATCTTGGCCTCTTCTAAGCACATGGGAGGGCAGCAGCGAAAGCAGGAGCCAGTTGCAGTAATGCTACACCGCAGCGTCCTCGCCGCGCGTGTGCTGCACGCACATATACACACACAAGCTGGCGAGGCAGCAAGCCCGGCATTTCTTGGCTCTTCCCGCCTGCCCATGGAAGCTGACTCGGAATGCAGACTGTGGGAGGAAACATCAAAGTTCATTGTTTGGATTAAATATTTTTCTTGGCCATCTCTCTGTTGCTGAGTGTCGTTTATTTTATTATTTTTGCTCTCCCTCCTCCCCCTCTGAGGCAGTCAAGCATGTAGAGAGGAAATCAGCTCCGAGCCACACAGTGAGGGCCCAGAAGGTAACAGAGCTGAATGCCAGCCAAAGCCCCTGGGCATTTCTCTTCACTGAGGCCAAGGAGGCCCCCATGACCCTTAGACATCTCAGCACCCTGCAATTGCTACCCAGTGGATTTGTAAAGCCATTGCACTACATTGCTAAGCTGACTGCAGTGAGTGAGAAAGCTACACATTCTTCCTCCTCTTTACTCTGGGCTTTTCTCAGGTCTGTGTGAGTATATTCTGTAGCAGCTCCCCAGACCTCTGTCCCCACTCTGCTTCACTCCACAATCACACACCGAGAAAACGGGGTATTTCTGTTTGAAATCTAACACTCCATGTACAAATATCAGTTCCAGTCCATGCAGTGAATGGCTCACCCAGTAACAAACCTCAGAGCTCTTTAGAAAGTTTCTTGACACCAGTGGGCAGCCTGCTCCTTCTATCCCCACAGTTACATTTTTTCAATGGCTAGAAGGAAAAGCCCAGCTCAGACCCAGTCTGTAAAGAATGTATTTGATACGGTAAGGTCAGAAGGTACTATTTACAATTGCCTAACCTGGTTTCCCACACAGATGACTCCACCATCGAACTGTCTGGGTTCTTGCTCCACCGAAGACAGTGGACGACTATCATGGAATTAAGATGTTACATGGAAGATGCGCGGAACTGATGCACAACTGGAGAAAGAAGGATGACCACAGTGTGAATGCGGACACCTCCAAACCATCGAACGCATTGTAAAGGAACACCCCATCTTTTCATTTCCAGGAGTTATAGCAAAGAGGCACTCAGCTTCTCCTGAAGCCCTCAAATAGATTTCAAACCTTTCTATTAGCTTGCTGCTATTTTCATATGAAAGAAGACAACCAAGACCTCCCAGGCAATACAGCTCATTCTCCACATTGCTGCTTGACCCTGAGGGGATGTCTGCATTGCAATGTAAGCCCAGAGTTCAAACTCAGATGCAATACTAGTCCCCCTTCCATTGACACATAAATTGTGCTAACCCAGGGCTTGGAACTAGTGTCTCAGGATGTCATAAAGGTGGAGGGTCTGAGCCTGAGTCAAGCCTGGATCCAAGGTTCAAGCCCTATTGAATTGCAGTATAGACATAGCCTCACTGAGCTCGTGCTCTTGGAGTCCACCAAAAATATCCCACAATTCCATGGGCCAACTTTCTTTGTCCTCTGCACAGTCAAATTTGGTAGACAGTCAAGATTTCCAACACTGCACCACAAACAGAGCTAGAGTGGCCACATTTTGGGAGGGCGCTAGGAAGTCTAACATATGGGTGGTTGGACTTGGGCCTATTGTAAGACACTGGAGTCCCAGTTGGGTTTAACAATTCCTAACCCAGGGTTACAAATGAGCATAGATGCTCAAGCGCTAGCTTAACAAACGCAGGGTCCACTAACTAGAGGTTTACTAACCCTGGGCTTACACTGCAGTGTATTCATATCCTGACTGACCTTGGAAGACAGCAATGCAGAATGAGAAAGGGAGCGACCCGAATCAGTGCTCAGGGGTATGGCACTGGCACCTGCACCAGCATTCTTGGGGTTCTGCACTGTTGTGTGGAACATCACCATGGCGCTGATCCAAAGCACACTGACATCAAGGGAACGACTCTCATTGGGTGAGGACTGTTAATTCCTGTAGGTTGAGGACCTTCCCAGCCTTGCATTTTAACTGCTGCAGGGAGGCCAGGTTAGTGAGTGCCCCTCGGGATCAGTGCCACCAGGGTTGCACAGAAAGAGGGGAGTTCAATCCAGAAAACTTTTAATTAAAATGTAAACAAATAAAAGGAGCTTCCTTAAAAAACAAGCCAAAAGAAATTCTCGTAACTCTAAAATCCCCTAACTCAACCCGTTTTGTCTGAGGAGGGGAGCACATGATCCTCATATCTTTGGGCCAGATCCTGAAATCACTACTCAGTCACTCAGGGTATGTCTACACTGCATAATAAGCCCAGACTTTGACTCAGGTTTGAGCCCAAGTGCCCCTCCCATCCACACACAAATCAGTCTGACCCAGGTCAGCAAGTACTCAAGACTCAGATCCTAGGAACTTGTAAGGGGGTGGCTTAGAGTCCAAGTCCCACTGAGACTCGGGTTCAAACCCAGTCATTCTGCAGTGTGGACTCATGTCAAGCAGGAAGATCCGAGTCAGATGGTCTGTGCAGTGCAGTATGGATCTGTTAGCATGGCTGTGAGACCTGGGTCCAGCAATTGTAAACCTAGGTTTACAACACGGTGTTGATGCTCAAACACGGCTTGGGAACACCGAGTCCACAAGCTTGGTTCCCACAAACCTGAGCTTAGCATGCAGTATAGACACACTCTCAGACTAAAGCCTGTTGCCCTTGCTAAATTACTCCAGGGCTTAACCTAGCACCAGTGCCATGACACTGTAGTTAGCTCTGATGGAGGGGCAAGTTTAACATGGAGATGCAGAGTCAGCCTCAGACACCAGCTCTTGGACACCCTGGGGAAAAGAGGTGATACAAGATAGCTAACAATAGCAAACTGAAGGCTGGGAAAGCATTGGGGCACCCTTGGGCAAGTGTGCCTATGGGGCTGCTTGCTTGGTGGCGGTGCTGTGGGGCAAGGAGAAGAAGGCTGAGACTTCAGGAGGTTCTACGGATGTTTGGGAAGTGAAATTGCACAGCAGTGATGGGCCCCAGCTGTAAATATCTGGACCCTGATTTGAAGCTAACCTTGGCCAGTATCTGGGAAAAGGACTGTGGCATCTGAATCCTGGCTTTGGCTCAGACGTTCCTCCATTGCAAAGGTCAGCATATTTCACATGTGGGGCTACTGAGTTAGGGACTGACAAAGAGTCCTGTGGCACCTTAAAGACTAACTAAAGTATTAGAGCATAAGCTTTCGTGGGCTAATACTCACTTCGTTGGATGCATGCATGAGTTAGGGATGATACCTGCAAATCTACTGGGATATTAATAAAAATGCATCTTGGCATTTTCTCTGCCTTGCTCCTCTGAAATGCTGCAGCCTGGCAGCAGAGAACTCTCGGGGACTGAGTGCTGCTCTGCCAGGACATGCCACATGGCAAGAGCAGAATGGATGGGAGCACACCTCCAGGACACTGGTGGGGGTTTGCTGTGGCAATTCAATAGAGCATGCAGTGCTGAAGTGGGGGCCCCTCCATATCTTTCTGACATGGTGGCAGCAGCCAATCTCAGTGCCTTAGTTATGAGAAACAGTACCGGGTATAAAAATACAACCAAATCCAAACAGATTTGGTACCTGGTGGCTCTGCTGGATGCTAGTGCAGGTGGCATAAATTAACTGCAGGTCAATGGTTCCAACATCTGCTTGGGGGAGGGGAAAACCAAAGAACCAGCACAATTTCTGATGTGAATTGGTGCAATGTGCAGACAGAGGGGCAAACCCAGGGCCCCATCCTGCCTTTCTGGAGCTCCTGCTCTTCCTGGGAACTTGGGGGTGAAGACAACACAGGCTCAAGCCTCCGCTTGCTTTGTTTCTTAGAATGACAGTACTGGAGTTTGTAGTTAAGCACAGTCTGATGACGGGGGCGTCCTTCGTGGTGTTCGTAGGATCTTCTGGGTGAGTACATGGATTGTCTGGGAGGCACCAGGGTGTGCATCCTTGGACTAATCCTTCGTTTGCAGCGAACCCTTCCTGTCAGCCCCAGTGGAAAGAAGAGACAAACCAGAATTGTCAAGAAACACTAAACAAGAAGATGCCACGCATGGCCTGACTAGCACTCCTCTGCTCCCAAAGACAAGTCCCCGGTGCCTGCTGCTCATGTGCTGGTACTGCATGTGTAAGGAAACACCAGGGCTTTGTACTCCAGCAGCACCCAGCCTGAAATGCTGCCCTCAGCAGCCTGCCTCTTGCTGTGGGTTAGATCTCCTGCCAAGCCATTCCCGCTAAGTATGCTACAGGATAGAATGGGTTATGGAAAACAAGCCCTAAAAACCACCAGGGCCTCCTGACCCACTTGTATCTGGTTTCTGCCAAGTTCTTGTACAGATCTTACACAAAAAGAAAAACAATGTACAAGGCTGGAGGAGCTGAAGATATTCGTGTTGGAATAGCAGTTGGCTGTGGCTAGGGAGGTTAGTTATTATCAGAAGAAGAGTCATTGATTTTCCATCTGTCATTAGACAAGAGAGAGTGATCAGCCAATAGAGAGAGAGAGAGCGCGAACAGGCAGACGAGACAGAGGGAAGGTGACAGATGCTGAGGAAGAGAGACAAGATGAGGAACAACAGGTAGCTAGTGATGTTGGGGTCTGAGGATCCCGAGTGCCTGTGTAGAAAGCGCCCAGTGCTGATTATCTAAAAGAGGTCCTACAGTACGCACAGAATCGCTGGGGTGTGGGGGTGTCTAGCAGGCAGAGGACAGAATGGGAGTCAGTTACTGGAATACTATATTCCTGGCTCTGCCTCCAGCTTGCAGGATGCAGTGGTTCTCAACCAGGGGTATGCATAGCCCTGGGGGGTATGCAAAGGTCTTCCAGAGGGTACATCAACTGCCTGGTTTACAACAGGCTACAGAAAAGGCACTACTGAAGTCAGTACAAACTAAAATGTCATACAGACAAAATAAGCAAGTAAGCAAGTTTTCAGTAATAGGGTGCTATTGGTATTTTTATATCTGATTTTGTGAGCAATTAGTTTTTTATGCAGGGTGTGAAACTTGGGGGTAGGCAAGACACATCAGACTCCTGAAAGGAGCACAGTAGTCTGGAAAGGTTGAAAGCCACTGAGTTAGGGCGAGTTATTTCACCTCCTGTCTATCATTTTCCCTATTTGCAGGGCCCCCTTGGTTTTGGATGACCAATAGGAATGTCTGACTTACCTTCTTTCCACCACCACCATGTCCCCTCTCTAAGCTAAACAATTCTTAACTTTTAAATCTCTCAGAAGGATTTTATCCATGCCCCTACACTGGTGTCAGGAGAGCTGGGTCTATTCCCTGCTCTGTCTCTGACCTACTCTGTGACCATGGGCAAATCTCTTCACCTCATTTTCTCTTTCTGTCCATTGTCTGTCTGGAGCCCAATTCTGGCTTTGGCAGCCCAAGTGCTGCATAATGGGCAGTGAGCAGTTACTCTGCCCCAGAAGCGGAGTAACAAGCTACTTCCTGGATTTTCCCCCCTGCTCTGGAGGATACTCCCTGCAATATATGTCCACCAGGGCCCGGCACATCTGCATTGCCTGGTGCAATGAGGGGCCAAAACCAAGGCTCTTGTGCTGGAGGTAGCTGGTGCAATGGGGTGCCTTATTCCCCCCCTCTGCAGGAATGTATTAGGCTGTGATCCAGCCCTTAATCTGTCAGCAGCGGTAAAGTTTTCCAAGTAGGAAATGAGGGCCATTAGACCCCAATCACTGGCAGGTTAACAATCCCAGCTCCCTTGTATAGCAGCTAACCCTGAGCCCGGTTTACACAGTCAGGCCCGCATTGTCTAACACGGCCAGTGATTGGGGGTGCCTCTGATTGTAGATGCCCCACTTGCCATGTTTGGGGCTGGCTCTCTGGAATACTGAGCACCCCCCACCTCCATCCAAAGTCAACGGGCATAGCAGGCATCAAGCCGTGGGGATTTCCAGTGGGGCACCAAGGAAACTGACACCCAAATCACTTTATTGGACCTCAGGCAGTGAAGTGACTTCACTTCACTTCCGCCACAGCAAGCAGAGAGAGGGTAAGTGCCAGAGCCTGGCTTAGAACCCAGGACTTTTTTGCCTTCAGACTTGAGCTTCCTTCACAGCCTGGGCTGCCAGCCCTGCCCTTGAGCTACTCCTCCTTGTGACGAGAGGCCAGGCTGGCTGCTCTGGACCATCAGCAGCCTGGGGAACCATGACAAACTCCTGGTCTTTGCACAGCAAAAGGGCTAGAACCTTGGCATTTCCAGGTTCCTAATTCTGGGGCAGGGGAGAACGTGGTGTTCATGGCACTGAAAGTGCAGCTCTGTGAATAGCAGAATGGTAGCAGGTAGAAAATGGCCCTGGAGAAGAGAGGAAAGGTACTTGCCTTAGACTCTGCCAGATGGTGACTGGGTTTTGGAAATAGGAGCGGATTATTTTTCCCCTCTCCTGCCTTCTTCTCCATTATTCACCACTTCAACCACCCTCTCTGGAGGTCCTCAACACCAGAGATCAACCAAGTGGCAAAAGAGAATCAGAGATGACTCTTTTCAGAGCCCATGATCACCATTCCTTAGCGAACTGGATGTTGCACTTATGAGTGATATGAGAAGTTTCTTCCCCATAAAACTAGCCTGGGAGAAAGAGCAAGATCACTTTATATCCCTTTGAAAGGCCATATTCATTGCTAACTAGCCCAGCCGTCCCTATGCAGAGGGCAATGCGATAATTTCACCGCACACAACCACCCTCTAGAAACCATCCTCCTCCTCCTTTATAACACTAGTTCCACAATCACCTTTCCAGTACGTCACCCCTTTCATTACAAAGGACTTTCAGAGCTTTGCCAATTTTAGAGAGGAATCAGTTCTCCCATCACTGAATCACAGTCACTTCTGCAGGCAGAACAAAGCATCTGTCTAACAGTGCACAGCAACATCACACAACAGCTTATGGCAGGAAGGGAAGGAGAACACTATTTAGCAAGACAACATTTGGCCACTCAAACTACTATTTGACCAGGACACCCACGCTCTCAAAGTTGTCATGTAGTCTTTAATGACCAGCATGTTGGTCTTACATCTCCTAAAAAACATGGCACATACTGCAGCACAGCCTTTCTATATAACATATTGGAGTAGTACTGAGTCAGAGGGGAACGAGCTACCTAATGAAACAGCAGCACCACTTTCTGCAACACCAAGGAGATCCCTCATCCAAGAGCAGACAAAGGCCCAACACTGGTTATGCTTAGGAATTCAGGGGAGATCATTGTCCAGTGCAGTCCGGCTGCAGGCAGAATAAACAGAGCTATGAGTTAAAGGGTCTGTCTACACAACACATTTCTAGCAAGTTTGTAATTGGATTGTATCATGGTTGATTCCACACACAAAGCGTATTTACCCATGATTTCTAGGACCCATCCTATAGCACAATTGAGCCCCTGCCATATGTACACAGTTGTATGCAGTGTAGCTGTAGCCATGACAGTTCCAGACTATTAGAGAGACAAGGTGGGTGAGGTAATATCGGTTATTGGACCAACTTCTATTGGCGAGTGAGACAAGCTTTAGAGCCAGACCTTTCACAGACCCGGAGGAAGAATGATTTGGTTGTCACTGTCACAGCGAGGGAACACGTGCACTCTGTGCTACAGTGGCTCTGACTTTGCACCAAAGACTACCTCAGGCGCTCCTCCCACCACCAGATGCTGCGAGAAGCCAATGCTTCCCAGGTTACTGTTTGATGAGCAGGAATCACAGGCTGGCCACCTAAGGCCTGGGTGTGGAATAGGTATAAGACAAGCAGGAGAGAAAGTAGGGAGAGGGCATAAAAGCAGGGCCAGGATTAGAGAGAATTTGTGGAATGCAGCCACAGATGGAGTGGATTAAGGATTGAAATATGCTAGGCTCTACTACTAACCTCAGAGAAACTACACTTATGTGTGTGTACATGCCTAGGCACAGATCACTCACTCACGCACGCATAATGTTGCTATTATTGCACAAACACACTCAATTCCCCCTCCCTTTGTCCCTCCAGTGCCCCTTTGCAAAGTATCTATTGCAGATTCCTGGGAACAAAGTCCTGATTTCAAAGGTGGATCAATAGCTTCATCTCAACAGCCTGACAGCTCGCTTAAAACATGGGCTAAAGTTGATGCCATGTCTCCCGATGCTATGCTATGAAGGCTGGTGATTGTGTGACCATTCAATTATTCATCACAGGCCATCACCCGGCACAAGAACTGCTTTCAGAACAGAGCTGCAGGCATGGAGTGTTAAGAAGACCCCCAAAACGCAGCATCCTAGGCTTGTGGGATCCAAGGGTAGAGTCTTAAAGCTGTTACAAGACTAAGTCAAATAAAGGATGTCCGATTTCCTCCTTTTCCTAGAAAGAGTACAGCAAGAGGTGTCGGCTGAAATGCAGCAACACTGAGGTCCTGCTGGCCACTGGCACAGAGAGAGTGAGTCATCACATGCTAGAACAGATTTGACTACAGAACCGCCTTTGTTGAGAGCTAATTTACAACCATGGAACGTAGAAATTGCTACACTGGGTCAGACCAATGGCCCATCAAATCTGCAATCCTGTCTCCAAGAGCGGCCAGGACCAGGTGATTCCAAGTGAGGTGAAAAATCCTCCTGATACAACCGATTGTGTTATCTGACGTCATAGAAGGGAAATGGCTTCCTGACTCCAGCTGGTGTTAATGTGTTTCCTGGAAGGATCACTAGTCCTTATAACTAGGGCCCTACCAAATTCACAGACCATTTTGGTCAATTTCACAGTCATAGGATTTTAAAAATAATAAATTTCATGATTTCAGCTAGGTGGACAAAGGGAGAAAATGTAATAGCCAGCTGTTGCATCTACTGAATATTGCATTGAGGACCATAAATCATATCATTCCCTACAGCACTGAACAAAAAAATCATTAGGTATTTCAGGTGACATTTGCATCCTTCCTAGGACCTTGTTGGTAACTGGGGTTGGAAGTGCATATCACACCACTCTGAAACCATTTGCTAATGGCCCATCTCTTATGTTGCTCTTAGTTCTCATGAAGCTAGCCCTTGCTGTCTGCCTGCAATGGTGACGTGGAGACAGGTGCCGTGAGGGCAAGGAATGCAAGCCATAGATGGGTTCTTATGCCCAAAATAGCGTGCTCACATCTGGTATTGGTAGTTTAAAACCAGTGCTCAAATTGTTTTTTCAAACCACCCCATCCCTGCTACATGGAACCAAGATAGGTTTGTTTCACTGCATTGTTCGGATTGGGTGGTGTTTTGAGAGCCACATGGGACAACACCTCATGGTGAATAACAGTGAGATAGGGAGTAAAACAATTGCCTAAACCACTACCACAATGTAGTGTGAATAAGAGACCATGCAGCCAGAGGGGCAACGACAGGGAACTAGAGGGAGGCATGCACGGTACGGGAGATGCACATCTAACCAATAGGGGACATATTCTGATCGCCAGTGGGACTGTCTGGATAGAAATGAGGACAGATTTTGGAGCTATGCAGGGATAGGCTGTTTGCGGCCTTGCAGCAGCATTCCAGTGCAGCCTGCCTTCATCCCCTGGAGGAAGGATTCCAGGAAGGGAGGTGCACTGTGACCTGCCACATTTTCATTCAGTAGGATGGGGCAAAGGGAGCAGACTGTAGGTGGCAGCCAATTCTCAGCCACAAGCAGCAGCGCACGTTAACGGAACAATCATTGAGGGTGGGGGGAAGAAGCAGCCTACTCATTCTTCCCTCATCAGGGATGGTCCCTCCTGGGCTACTCCCTGCGCTTGGCTAGGGAGGTGTGGGGCTGAGCCTTAGCCAGCGAAGAGGGTAGTGTGGTAGCCTAGGAAACAAGGCCACATCGTGCCCAAATGCCTCATCCAGTGGCTTCCTTCTGCAGCACTGGGCTTTCTGATCTCTCTTCCCAGCTCACACTGTCCTCTGGGTGTTAATCTCCCTGGCAGACTTTGCATGCCCCCTTCCTTCCCCCTCACGGCCATCTGTTTTTCTACTGATGGCACAGGATGAGCTGTTCTGCTGGCCTTTGAGCCCACTCTACACTAAATTGCATTCCTGAAGAGCACGCCGAACACTCTCTATCCCTTTCTCACTCTGCAGTACATGTCTCACCACCCTCTGGATGGGGAATTTGGCAGGAGCCGGAGAGAGAATGTCAGATGGATAGCAAGATTCATGGGCGGAGAAGGAAGGCAGGGAGAGACGGGGCAGTCGGACTGCTCCAGTGCCAGATGCATGATGGAGACAAGGTAAATTATTCCAGTGTCATCACAAAGTGACTTGATATTTCCAGCTGGAGGCTTGGAAGCTAGACTCCCTAGAATGACTCCCGCTAGGGCTGGGACAGTTTGGAGCCTGTCCTCGGCCAGCACTCCTGCACCCTACCTGCTAGTGACTCCTGTTGGAAGAGGCTGCAAGTCTAGTCAGCAAGAGTTCCTGCACAGCCAATGACTCCCTCACAATCAGAGGCTCTGGGGTGGCTAGGTGCTCTCTCTTGTACCCAGTGCTCCTGCTGGAAGAGTCTAGGACTACAGTAGCTTGTAGCTACCCCACAGCGAGCCCTCCTGCACCATTCCCTACAAGGCTCTTGCCCAAAACAAGAGGTGAGGTGCAGAGCTATTGACCTAAGACTTGGCTGGCATGTGCCAAGCTGGGCAAGCATGGAGCTGCCCCCTTTTGCTATGGTCATCCATTATGATCATGCAGGTGAAGAGACTCCCTCTTATACACTGTGTAAAAACAGTTACCTTTTAGGGAGCACAAAAGAAGGAGTGGTGGTTGGACAACTCCCTCAGTCCCTTGTAACCGCCACTGAAAGGATCAGTGTTTGCCTGTATCTCAAATTTGGGTTCAGAGGAATGCCCAGTTCTGTCTGGGCAGCTTTATAGGACTGCCAGATCTTAGAGGCCAGAAGGAACCAATATGATCATCCAGACTGACCTCCCGCAGAACACCAGCCAGAAAACCTCACCTGCTGATTCCTGTTTCAAGCCCAACAACTAACAGTTATAGGGATATGCTTTAGAAAGGCACTAGCTCATGATTTAAAGCCATCAGGTGATGGAGAATACACCATGCTCCATTGGTTATTTACCCTAGCTGTTAAAAGCTGCTGTAGCACATAACATATTTCTACTGTACTTGAAGCTTATTAAGTACACTAGTGCTATCTGACTGTCCCACTGGAGACTGGGATTGCTGCTGCTCTAGAGTGCTCCCCACTAGGGTGTCTGACCACAGGGAAACTTATAGTGGAATTTGGGCTTTACGGGATGCCTCCCCCTGCAGGACTAACAACTCGTAGGAACACAGGCACTGCCAGGCTGGATCACATCTGATGTCCATCTCTCCCACTAGCTCCTCTCCAACAGTGGTCCATAGCAGATGCTTCAGAGGAAAGCACAACAACGCTGCACTAGACAGGTGTGTGTAATTTGTCCCTCCACCTACCCATTAGGTCTGCTAGTCAGAGACTGTCTTAACCCCTGAAACATGAGGCTCAATGGCTCTTCCATACCATTTTCATGGTCTTCAGTTATGATAATTTGGCTAGTCTGGATATCCATATAATTACCCAATTCTTTGACACATACAGTGCTTCACTGGACTCAGGGGAGGAATCACTCCCTTTAATTTCAAGCCCTGCTTGTGAAATGTGCCAGATGGGCAGCCCTGGAGACTCAAGTCTCCTACTTATCCCTGGAATAGGGCAGAGCCATGCAAGTGGCTCTTGCACAGCCCTGCCCCAGGCCTCGTTCCTGACCTGGAAAGGGAAGCAGGTATTTTATTTCCCTCTGCTTTATTTCTCTGCTGAAACTGCCAACAGCAGCAACTCTTTAGGGGCTACCTGGGAGATGGGCTGAAACCAGCAAACTCATTTCACCTACGCCACGAAGCTGCCCTGATACAGTAACAACAACCACTTGCTACTTACCTGGACTGGCCCTGCAGGGTGACCTGACAGTCTCCGTGTCCTTAAATCCCTCCTCAAAACTTGCCCATTGTAATAAATATAGTAAATGGAGACACTATACAGTCAAGAGAAGCACACGGAGCACCATACAACATGATAAAATGGTGTAAAGTTGCTCCCAAATGCAAGCTGCCTCCAATGAGACAACATGTCTTGGCCTCATGGGTCTGTGTCATTCTCATGCCCAGCTGTACTCCATCGACTGGTAACCAATTAACCAATTAAGAGATAAAGGACAGCACAACACAGCTGATAGGAGCCTTCTCCCAGAACCTGAACTTCAAAGAAGTGTGAATAAATTCATCCCTACACTCCCAAGCTTTGGGAAAGTTCTGATCTGCCTCCAAATTCTGTGGTGTGGACGTCAGCTGTAGCTGTTGTTCATTTCACACTTCCTGTTGCTAGCCTGGGTCCAGAGTGTCAGAAATCACAAGAGGAAGCCTGTGTTCACAAGATTTCAAGACCAAACGTTTAACTTACATCTTCTGGAGAGTTCAGATCAGTCAGGCTGGACACTTATTCCAACCTCTTGGACTTTGCCCACCAGGGGAGACATCTTAATAGGAGACAGTGCTTTGAAAATCCAAACGTGTCATTGCCACGTTACTCAACTGGTGCACAGGCTTTTCCGTTGCTTATGAAGAACATTCACCCTGGCCTCTTTGCTAAGACAGATAACCCTGCTGTAGACCATTCAAACTCTTGCCAAGGTAAACTAGCCCCACCCTTATGATGGACTGAGTCTGAAACCCCAGACTGAAGTGCTCTTCATGCCAGGGCCTTACCTCACATGACTGGATGCAGTGAATGACTGTAGGGTCTGGGTGCCATCGCAACCTACCAGTGCACACAATATTCTACGGAGAAAAAGGAGAAAACAGCTGTCAGGTGACTCAAGAAAGGCAAAGGTGCCCTAGGAGCCTATCAGAATTATTATACCAGCACATCCCTCTGCATCGCCAGTGGTCTGCTCAGGTTCTGCCATGAGTTTCTGTGCATCTGTTGCCCAACCCAAGAATTCCACTCTCTCACCACCCCTCAGATCCTGTGTCACAGCCAAACTCCTGCCAGCTGAGACCTTCTTTCCACACCTATCGAAGGACCAGTGCTGTGGAGTTTGAAGAGAGCAGGGACTGAGACTTGGCAGCTTTGAAGATGATGATTAAAGAATAAAAAGGAATTAAACTCTCCAGAGTGATGGAGAGGTGGCGGCTCAATGCACTGGCTCGTCACACTCGGGTCGACTCCTCTAGAGATGCTCGACTGGTTCACCAGTTAGATGGCCACAGATAAGAAGGTCTGGCCTCAGCACTAGTGAATAGTCAGCTAAACATGTGCTCCCAGTAGGACTCTGTTGCCAATGGAGCTACTGCAATCCTGGGATGTATGAACAAGGGAATCTCAACTAGGAATAGAGAGGCAGAAGCAATCCCATGGCTGTGAATTGAAATGTCTGGCTGGGCGATCGAGTGGCCCATGGGTTAGCTGAGCTATCAGCCCAGCTGTGTGTGAGGATGTTCCTGGGCAGTCCTATTGGCTGGGTTTCCCTCTGCTTGACATAAACGTATCTTTGGATAGAAGATGGCAGCCCAAGGGCACGTTAATAATCATTGCACTGAGTGTGCTCTCAGCTCTGTCCCGGAGCGCTTACCCGTGCAGCGATGGCCTTTCAATCCCCCCTGCTGTTCTCGGCTTTCCCAGGAGCTAAAAGAGCAGCCCCTTTGTCTAACTCCCCCACATCCCCAACCTCCATAGCTTTTCTCAGTCTCTCACCCATTGCCTGACTTTGCTCTCACTGTGCTCCCTCCTCAATTCCAACCTCTTCCATCACCAGGGCAGAGTCAACCCCTAGGCCATCACCCTCCACTCGGGGTCTCCAAATTCCAGCCAGGACAGTGGCACAGAGAGCTGGCTGAGGGAGCCGAGCCTTTTACCTAACAGCCGTGCAGAACGCTTCGGCAGCATACAGACGTTAAGTAACTGATCCTCCCCAGAGCCCTGTCAGATGAAAGCAGTATTACTCCTTCCGCCCTAGTCTAGATGAGGATATTAGGGCAGAGAGATGGAGTGACCTGACCTAGGCATGAAGCCAGTCAGTGGCGGAGTCAGAACTGGAATGTGGCCCTACTAATTTCACCTGTGTCATTCTAAGTAAATAGGCCCATTGTGGACTCCCACCCTTTCCTTCTCCACTGGAATGGCCACTGTTGATGCGGAGGTGCCTGACCAACGGCCAATGCTTGAGAGGAAAGCATGCTCCGAGGGAAGAAAGAAATGTCTGTCTATCAGCAGGGAGGGAGGAAGGAGCAGAGGCGAAAGGAGCAAATAAAACAATATGTTTCAGTGACAGGTCTTGGAACAGGGAAGACATTTTCTTAAAATAACCCCTTCCCCTGCTCTCCTCCGCCCCCCATTCAGGAGAAGCGATGGTGCTGGCAGAAGGAAAGCCAGCGTCCCGCAGAACTGAGCAATATGATCCTTCATACCCGAGGCCTCTTTCCAAGACCCAGCTAACGATCCCACATGCCACAGCCCTCCACAGTTCCCGACTGGGCCCTTCCCAGCCCTGTGATTTGCAGTGAGTCTGATTCAAACTGACGCACAGGGGTATCCACAGGCATGAAGTTCTGGTAACCCCAAGCCTCCGATGGGCTCCCAGGAGGGGAGAAAGGTGGCTGGAGGAGAACGCTGGCTCCCAATAATATGACTTGCTTCTCTTCCACCCCCTCTGACGCGTTTCATTTTTATTTTAAGAAATATTACCTCTGGCGGAGCCGCTTTTGGATGTTATAATCCCAAGTATTTGAGCCTTTCTGCTGGAAAGCACATGAGGGGAGGGAAGGAGAGAGGGCAGTCGGGAGAAGGGGGAGGATCCACACTTCACCACCATCAGGCATTGGAAACAATCTGGAGTGAGCTGTCAACAGGTGAGAGCTGTCAACAGGTGAGAGTGCCCTGAGACGCCTGGCGGAAGTTTAGTCTGAGCTGCTAGTGAGTCTGCCAGACACCAGGTGTTACTTTGGCTTTGTGTGTGGTTGCAGCTCCTGTGTCTCTATTGTTTTGTGTATTTGCTAAAAACAGTAGCCCATGGGGGGGGGGAAGACCTTCCAAAAACACCTAAGGGATTTAGAAGCACAAGTCCAACTGAAGAATCAGTGGGATTCATGCTCCTAAATCTCCTTCTGGATTTCTGCAGCACTTTCCATCCCCCGAGAGCCCAGAGCTGTCGATGGATGCTTTCTCATCTGTGTCTTTGTACTGCATATTATATTACCACACAGAAACTGTTACAAGAACATTAAAGTCGCAAGCTCAAGCGCTAGCCAGTTAGGAAATGCCTGAATTAAGGTTGCCTGTGCAATCCTGATTTGGCTCCCTTGTGCAAATGTTGTATGATAAAGTATTCAGTGACATGCCTCACTCAGTGCGCAGGATGGACAGCACTCACTGACGGAGCAACTAGCCAATATTTGGCTGTTCAAAGAGTGGCCCCAGGCCTTATTTACTGTACACTATTCAAACACTGCTCTGAATACAGAATTATTAGTTTCCTCATGGGCTTTTCTCCTGGTACCTGTTCCAGTTCCGCTGTTGCCCTGGATTTAAAGGGTGTGTATACCCCAAAAAGTAATCAACTTAATTGCAACCATAGTATGTGCATTCAGCCACCCTAAATTAATAAAATAGACCACCACATAGTTAAGGGTTAATTTAAAAACAGGCTTTCAAAAAACAGTCATATCTAGCTGGCAGTTTCTGCTAATCAAAATAAAAAACAAACAAACAAGTCTAAATCTAAAAACTAAGTCTAAAAACCTTAATAATGAAAAAAACATTAAGTCTAGATGCCTCTAATATTAACAGTTTATTAAAAAGTTAAAAAATAAATACAGTAGGGGTCATTATAACCTATGTGTTTTATAAATGAAAAAATAGCTAATAAAGTATACTTTGGAGCAGTCCTCTGAAGCCACCTTGAGGGACGTTTTTCCTGACACTCTTTCTCTCTGGTGGGTAAGCAACTGGCCACTGCGAACCTGCTGTTAATTATTCAACACTGTTCCAGATGTTAGGTAAATATCTGGAATGTTCAAAACCTATTGCTTATGTTTGTGTGTGCTTAAGTCAAATAAACTGCAGTTTTAGATAGAGCACGCTTACTCGTGTTACTCCTTGATCAGACAGAATTGCTGAGCTCTTGTTGATTTATTCCTTACACCACCTACAGTAAAATAATTAAGTTGCCCTGTTGAGGGTTCTGAAAACCCTGGGTAACATCCCTTCCCATGCTCCTTATTCCAGTCTACTCCTTCCAGCATGGCACTCAAGTCTTAAACCTCAGCTCTTGTCCTCCCCCTGCATTTCAGTCAGGCGGTTTCCTCCTTCTCCAGGCTGCCTGAGTGCCAGGCAGAGGGTCATTGAGAGCGTAGGAGAAACAAGCTCTGTGGTTCTAGTTCCAGTGCCTGTTCCCACTCTAGCGGCAATTGCAGGACAAGTTCTGCTCAGCCCCTGCATCCCTGGGCTGGAGCATGCCCAGTGCAAACAGAATCTTTAGAAAATTTAGCTGCCAAAGGTTAACAAGTCTCTACAGAGCATGTGTAAACGGAGTCTTTTCAAGGGCTTATAACTTGGACAAATTCAGGTGGATTTTCATACAGAAGGCACAAGGCCAACTTCTGACGCAAAGGCCACCCCCTGCCAAATGTCAAGTGTCTGCTCCAAAGAATCAGGGTGCTAGAGCTCCCCCAGGAATAATTTTTATAACATGGGCAAAACAATGTATTTTTCCCTAATCTGGTTTTTGGAAATGGCTGAGCCATTTGTCCTGAAACGTTCCAAAACAATTTGACACCCAGCCTGGAAAACGTCACCCTTAATGGTTAAAGGTTGGCAAAGGTATAAACAATTGAAAATGGGGTTTTATAATGGGATGTGTTGTGGGAAGTTAACTGTCGGCAGCACTACCAGTGCTGCCTTTAATACATTATAGCCATTCCATAACAGATGTCTAAGGGGAAGCACTTAATTCCATATTCAAGCACATAAATAGGTGGCTTGATTGTAAGAAGCGCTAAGGTTCCTACAGCTCCCAGGGAAGGGCAGGGTTGGTCTGCAGAAGTCCAGCACCTTTAAATCCAGCTCCGTGGTCATGTCTGATTGCCTGGGTGTTTTAAGGTAGAACTGCTCTATAGGCAGAGATGGCTAAGTCTTCTCCAACTCGCTCACCTTTCTCTGAATGAAAACTGAGGTGTCTATCTGCTGAACACGCCCCTCTTTAGAACATTCATGTCTCTCCCAAGCTGCTTCCTTCTCCCAATCTCTCTCTTCCTTCTTCCCACAGGCCTGCCATTTTTTACTCTAATGCCACGGAAGGGGAATGGGAGGAAACACGTAGGTGACAATCAGTAAATAAACTAAGCCTCACCTTTAATCCCCAGAATTTGCTGAAAGCTGCTCTAGGAGCCAGATACAATGGAATCAAAATGATACCTTCACACCTCAGGGATCATTCTGCCTCAGATACCTTAATCAGAGAGACACCCCCCATGCCCCCCGCACACCCTTTACCTGGACTCTGGTAGGTTCCAGACGGTGGTCCATAGTGTCAGCAGTAACGTTTTCAGGGAGCATCACTGTGTCACTGGGGGGGATTATACAGGATGGTATGCACACTGCACCTGGGGTAGAAGAGATGCACCAATAAATCATTACGTTTCTCTGCAGCGCTTTCTTTGCTAACAAGGGACTTATGTTCTAGGAGGAATGGGGTTTCACCAGTGCTAAGAACTAGGCACTACCATGTGACAGAGGCAGACCCAGGAGAGACCGTCTATTTGCCAGTTCTGGGGATTAGGCTAGAATTCCCTTCCAGAATCCCAACCAATCATGGGAGAATCGTGGGGTTCACACAGCTATGCTGCCCACCCTAGAACTGGAATGAAACATCAGAGGACACAAAGTCAAATGTTCTACGGAAGGAAGCACCTAGAAAGTGGTGAAGTGACTCTTGTACACCGGTGACTCTATATTGTCCTGCAAACTCAGCTGGCAGGTCATGGGACAGACCCATAAAAATAGGACTCTCCTGTATATCTACCAACGATTCCTACAACTATCTTCAACAAAACAAACCATGGTCCTAATAATGGTAGAGGCAAAATTCCCATTGACTTCAGTGGAACTGGGATTTAGCCCTAAGGGTACAAAATATATTGGTTATGCAAGCAACTGACTATATAACCTGTAACATTTGGACTTTCTAAAAATATCCCCACAAATCAGACCTTGAAGTGCAGATCTTTGCTTGAAAATTCTGGAACTAGAGAGGAGCTGTCCATAGTTTATGTCTTCCACCCTCCTGGGAACTTCAGGAAGGACAGCTGAGCATAAAACAGCACTGTGTTCTACACAATCAACGGGGGTATTAAATGAGGATCTCAGGATGGAATGCAAGTTGGCCACAACTACTGACAATAATGCCTGGCTCCTAAGAGCTGAAGGCTAAAAGATTGATTATCTTGAGGCTGAAAGATTAATTAGAATGGAAAGAAATTATCTCAGCCAAATATAAATCACTAGCATGGAGGCAGCTACTCAGGTAAAAAGACTACTCTACAAACACTACCCCTAGGGGGATTCTGCGCCACTGCGCAATGCAGAATTCGCACAGAATTAATGTTCTGCACAGAATTTCCCCCCCCCCCAACAGAATTGGCACTGCAGAGCTGCTGGCCACCACTAGGGACTTCTGTACCTAGCAGAGCCCAACTCCCCAGCTTGCAAGGGAGGAGGATGGAGCTGGAGAGCCCCCGGCAGCTGCAGTTCCCTGAAGATCCTGAAGAAAGAAGGCAGCATGCAGGAAACTCCACACAAGCCCAGGACCCAGCATCAGGCTGTTTCTCCCTCTGGATCTCTGGGCTCTACAGGAGTATGGAGGACGAGTGTCTGGGCAAAGGGGGTGCCCCATGGCTGGATTCTAGGTGGAAGAGATTAGGTTCTATCCCCACCCTCCCAGCGGGGCTCTGGTGGGGAGGGAGCAGAGAAATAGAATCTGAGTTGTCGTACGAGTTTCTTTAACTCTCTACTCCTGGGGAGAAATTTGTGGTTTTTTGTATCTGTACTGTTACAGACATAGCTGCTGACAGGTATAATTAAAACTGGCATGGATTATATAGCATTATTTTGACAAATAAAATATATAGAATTTTAAAATGTGTGCAGAATTTTAAAAAGATTTTGGCACAGAATTCCCCCAGGGGAGAAGACAAAAAATGAACTCTCTTTTGAAGGCACTGAACTGTACATGGGACAATCCCACAGGGATCTTTACTGTGATGCATTAGGGTTAATGAAGCAGTTTTCACTGTACGACTGTTTTAACCAATGTCAATTTACATAATGCCATGGATAGAGGCGATTTGCTCTTCCACATACCAGGGCATTCCACACCAGGGGAGCTTTGGAATGGCTCAGCTTGTCTGGTCTGTGTGTTGTTTCTGAAGGCTGGAGGGAGTATTTGTATTTTTTCGGGGGGAGGAGGATATTAGTGTTACTCAATTTATTTTTCTGGGATTGATTTGGATCTCCTTTGTATTGTTATTATATCAACTAACAACAACTATTATTATTGTGACAATAATGTCTAAAGGCCCCAGCTGTGGTTGGGGCCCCATCGTACTGAACATTGCATAAATGCGTCATAAGAGGCCATCCTTGGGCCAGAGTCTTACAATCTAAATAGACAAGACTGAGGAAGGGTGGGAAAGAAACTGAGGCACAGGTGGGACTAGAAGCCAGGTATGCTGAGCATCAATGCAAAGTGTTTTCCACTAGATGGCGCTGTCTCTCTAAGATGTTTTGATAAATTCAGGTAATATCTCGGTGTGTTTGCACTGTCGGGGCTAGATCCACAGACTTAGGTTCAGCATTGCAGTGCCTAACGTTCAGGCCACCTGCCACCCGGCAGAATTCACTGCCCTGAGTTAGGTGCTCAGGCTCCCTATGCAATTCATGGGGAGAGTTCAGCACTGAAGACAGGGTCCTCAAATGCCACGCTGAGCGGGGAGCCATGTAAGATAGCTAGCAGACATGTTGAGAAGAGGGGTGCAGCCTAAGACCCGCTCTGCAGAGGGAGGGAGTTAGGGGATTATCTCTTGGCTGGAGGCAGGCACCTGTCTCCACTTCTGATTCAGAGCTGTGAATCTACTCCTGCAGGTGGGCACCTAAGCCAGGCTAACTCAGTCTCACAAAGAACAGTGGTGGCGGCAGCAGCCTTTGGTACTATAGTGTAGTGGTTGGAGCACTCACCCAGGCTGTGGGAGAGCTGGGATCAACTCTCCCCTTTGCTGGATGTGGAGCAGGGATTTGAAGTCAGGTCTGCACTCCCCATGTGAGTGCCGTACTACTGGCATGGTCCTCCATCTCTCCTGGGAGAGCTGTTCCACTTGGTAGGATCAGCATCCATCAGGTCAGAGAGAGTGAGAACAACGTGGCAGCCCAGGAGTTTGGGCAGGCCCTGTAGAGACTCAGGTTCCAATCCCTCCTCCGATGACTATTTAAAATACTTCACACAAAGCGGAACAGCTTCAACCAAAGTGACTCACCCCAGCGTATGCTATATCCCAGTGGGTAGGGCACTCGCCTGGGAGGGTCACATCCGAGGTGCATCAGGCAGACTGAGGATGTGAACGAATGTGGGCTGCAGGGTCACAACTGCTGCCGTGTTTTGTGGGGGGCTTGATCTGGCAGGTAGGCTGAGAGGCTGCCTGTGAGCATATTGACAGGATTCGCCCCACGGGTGAAGCAGAGGGGAAATACCTACTTTGAGAATCGCACTGGGGCTTGGGTGCCCACCAGCTCAGTTGCATCACGATATAGATGACTGTGTGCATACCCACCGGCAGAAATGTAGGCCCTTAGGGCACTTCCCTGGTGGAAACTTAGGTGCCTAGGAAATGCAGGTGTCTAAAGGGTTAGGTGGCAGCTGAGCAGGGTTTTTGAGGACCTAACTTTAGAATGTAGAAGCCTACAGTGGCAGTTTGGTGCCTAAATTCCTTTGTGGATCTAGCCCTTGATCTTTTTATTTCTTAAATTTAATAAAGAATTTTTAAAAAATCAAATTACAGCTGTGCAAAATGTTCCTAATGGAGCCTGCAGCCATGAGAAAATGCTTGGGTTTCATCACACTCCCCAAATTCATACCAGGCTTGTCAGAAATTTTGCTAAACTTAATAGGCCTTTTTCACCAGCCTGGACCCAGTTTTGATCAAACTTGGGTGATTTACAGTTTTGCACTGAAAACTATGTGGGTTTTGCGTTAACACTCCATTTAGACATGAAGCCAAGTGCGATGTGGGAGCTATGATTGAGTGTTACTTTAAAGTGGGAGGGATATAAACCCAAGAGGATTTAGACCAAAGAAACAGTTTGCATGGACCCATGAAGAGTAAAATTGCCCTGTTTCACATGCCAAGTAACTCAGGTCATCCCTCTAGGAATTATCACTATCACCACCACAATCACCCACAGTAAAAACAATTGCAAAGGGGGGAAGAACACTGCAAATGGCTGTGGTTTGCCTCGCTGACAAACTCCTTCGCCTCATGAAGCTACATATCGTTATCCTGAAGCCAGTATTAGGATTAAAGCTGTACTGCTAACATGGCCAGATGTTATGTACATCCATAAACCGCCCAAGTGGCTTTATGCGCAGACAGAAGACTAAAAACAAAATGGAACTTTGTCATAAACTTAAACATGTGGAGCAGCAAAGGAGTCAGTGACCTTTCACCTAGTGCTCAGCAATAGACCCAGCTGACTCAACAAAAACCTGTTTCAAAAGAAGCAGGTTTGGATCAGAAATCAACATCCTTTTTTGCTCTTACCGATGCCATAGCCTTCTTCACACTTGTACTCCACTAAATTCAGCTCTGGAGGTGGAGGACAATTGCCTTGCAGGTTCTCACACAATTTAAACTCCTCTGTCCATAAGCCTTCTTTAGTACAAAGGATAGGAACCTAGGAAAGCAAAGAGAGAGGAATCCACACTACTGCACTGTACAGCCAGTACAAGACTCTCTGCAATGGCTTTTGTGTCTATTCCCCTTGCCCCAGCCACAGGTAGTTATACCAGAAAGCATAACATGTCTCCCACTGGAGCCCATTTAAATTATGTTCTCCTTTTCCCCGCTAACATCAGTTTCACAAAATGAAGTGTAGGATGACCCTTCTCCCATTGAAATCAAATGCAAAATTCTCTATCGACTACAGTGAGAGCAGGATGCAGCCTTTCATAAGTTATGCCAAAATGGGGAATCCAATCTATGATGGCCTGAACTGAACGCTTATAAAGCAAACTGTTCCACATTGCAATCTGATGCCATCAAAGGAAATTCGCCACATCTATTGCCATGAGATACTTGCAATTGTCCTTCTGCAAATTGCCCCAGCAGCAGCTGGTCAGTGAGCAGCTACACTCCTTGAGCAAGTCCCTTGCCAGAGACTATGTCACAAACCAGTCAGGGTTCTGCTAAGCTCTGCTAAAACATTAGTAATGCTCCCAGGGCATGCTTAAAAGGGACTTTTCAGCTGCTTCTAACCTTTTAACTGAATGGTTATTAACCTGTCATTTAAAAACAATTGTTGAAAATACAAATTCTTTTCTTCCATGAGGATTACAAGAGTGCGTGGCTGTCGTTGGGTGGGCTGGCCCTTTTGGGAGAATGAGCTTAGTTTAGCTTAACTCCTCCCAGGTGTTGGGTTTTATTGGTCTTCACAGTAACTCAGCCAGAGGTTATGAGCCTATTGCAGGAGTGGGTGGGTGGGGTTCTGTGACCTGTGATGTGCAGGTCAGACTAGAGGATCACAATGGTTCCTTCGGGTCTTAAAGTCTACAAGAGCCCATGAAAACCATTGCATCACAAAGACATTGACAGGAGATCTGAGATTTCCTACAACTGGATGGGAGAGAAAGGAATCCCAGGCCAGGTGCTTACAGGCTAACTGCAAAACCCAAATATACCAAAATAGACAGAATCTGCAGAGCACTGCCAATGCTACATCTGCATCCTGCTGTCACAAAGCTGGCTGGCGCTCCAAGGGGAGTTGGCTTCAGTATCACCTGAGCCTAGAAATTCATCTTCCGGGGATGGCTTTGAGGCCAGGGATCAGGTGATAGCAGGTTACCTGGCCCACAGATCAAAGGTCAGTAAGCACTGCAGCTCAGTACTTCTGCTCCTTCATGAGCATTCGAATGAGGAAATTTTCATTTGCAAGAACATGGGCAGAGAGCATTGCAAATACCAGGGCCAAGAAACATTCCTGGGGCTCTGCAATGGCAAGGCACTCACACCCATTCTGAAAGGCTCTCCATTGGCTGGCTGCCAGATTCAACAAACAATTCTGAATGTCCACACACAATGTTGGCTCCTCTTGTTTATTGAGAGCTTGTCTACACAGTGAGTTAGCACGTGGCAAGCCAGAGTGTGGATCTATAGCGCACTAGCATGCCGCACGTTGACTCACCATGTGGACCCACTACAGTACACAAAAAGTTCTATCCAGTGCTCTGAAGTGAAGACCAATGTCTATCTCACTCAACTAAGAGACAGAGTTAGGGAGATAGTCTTTGGGCACCAAGAACAGCTAGGAAATGCTCACCATGACCAGCGTGCCTATAAATATAGCTGAAAAATTCTTTGCAAAACTATTTGTTGAACAACTTAAATGACAAAGTAACCTTTAAAATAAATGATGGTTTTGCAGATATTTTGTGAACAGAAAAGAGGCCTACATTTGTTAAACACTTGTTGGGTTGAAATTGAGCTTGTTGAATTATTTTATACTGAATAATTCAAGCAGCTTGCAGATCATGTTGCCTAGAGCTGGGTAGTGCATGAGACTCAGTTTGGAATGGAACAAAATTAGGACACAAACTTGCCTCCCATTCTCCTATACCAGGAGCCAAGGTGCTCCATTTTAGCATTCTTAACCCTACTGGCCCAATGGTTTGGGTGTACATGTGTGTGCATGTGCACAACACTTCAACAAAATAAAGCAGCCTAGCATGACGACTGAGGTGTGGATCCTATAGCTATTGTGCTAAACAGCTGGATAAGTCATGAAATATTGCTCACTTTCAGCTTTTCTATGGGTTTGTATATTGGTTCATGTAATAGGAACATAAGAACGGTCATACTGGGCAGACCAAAGGTCCATCAAGCCCAGCATTCTGTCCTCTGAGAGTGGCCAATGCCAGGTGCCCCAGAGGGAATGAACAGACAAGTTATCATCAGGTGATCCATGCCCTGTCACCCAATCCCAGCTTCTTGCAAACAGAGGCTAGGGACACCATTCCTGCCCATCCTGGCTAATAGCCATTGATGGACCTATCTTCCATGAATCTATCTAGCTCCCTTTTGAACCCTGTTATCGTACCGGCCTTCAAAACACCCTCTGGCTAGGAGCTGACAATTCATTGCATGAAAAAACACTTTCTTTTGTTAGTTTTAAACCTTCTACCTAATAATTTCATTTGGTGGGCCCCTTGTTTTTGTATTATGAGAAGGAGTAAATAATACTTGCTTCTTTTCTGTCTCTATAGCACTCATGATTTTATAGACCTCTATCATATCCTCCCTTAGTTGCCTCTTTTCCAAGCTGAAAAGTTCCAGTCTTATTAATGTCTCCTCATACGGAAACCGTGCCATACCCCTAATCATTTTTGTTGACCTTTTCTGAACCTTTTCCAATGCCAATACATCTTTTTTGAGATGGGGCGACCACATCTGCACACAGTATTGAAGGTGTGGGCGTACCATGGATTTATACAGAGGCAATATGATATTTTCTGTCTTATCTATCCCTTTCTTAATGATTCCCAATATTCTGTTCACTTTTTTGACTGCCGCTGCACATTGAGTGAATGATTTCAGAAAACTATCCACAATGACTCCAAGATCTCTTTCTTGAGTGGTAACAGCTAATTTAGACCCCATCATTGCATATGTATAGTTAGGATTATGTTTTCCAGTGTGGATTACTTTGCATTTATCAATATTAAATATCATCTGCCATTTTGTTGCCCAGTCACCCAGTTTTGTGAGATCCTTTAGTACCTCTTTGCAGTCTGCCTGGGACGTAACTATCTTGAGTAGTTTTGTATCATTTGCAAATTTTGCCACCTCACGGTTTACCGCTTTTTCCTGATCGTTTATGAATATGTTAACTAGGACTGGGTACAACACAGACCCCTGGGGGACACTACTATTTGCCCCTCTCCCTTCTGAAAACTGACCATTTATTCTGACCCTTTGTTTCCTACCTTTTAACCAGTTACCAGTCCATGAGAGAACCTTTCCTCTTATCCCATGATTGCTTATTTTGCTTAAGAGCCTTTGGTGAGGGACCTTGTCAAAGGCTTTGTGGAAATCTAAATACACTATATTCCCTGGATCTTCTTTGTCCACATACTTGTTGTCTCCCTCAAAGAATTCTAGTAGATTGGTGAGGCATGATTTCCCTTTACAAAAACGATGCTATTTCCCAATAAATTAAGTTCATCTATGTGTCTGACAATTTTGTTCTTTCCTATAGTTTCAACCAATTTGTCCAGTACTGAAGTGAGTCTTACTGGCCTGTAGTTGCCAGGGTCACCTCTGGAGCCCTTTTTAAAAATTGGTGTCACATTGGCTATCCTCCAGTCAATTGGTACAGAAGCTAATTTAAATGATAGGTTACAGATGACAGTTAGTAGTCCTGCAGTTTCACATTTGAGTTCCTTCTGAACTCTTGGGTGAATACCATCAGGTCCTGGAGACTTATTACTGTTGCGTTTATCAATTTGTTCCAAAACCTCCGCTAATGACACCCTAATTTTGGACAGTTCCTCAGATCTGTCACCCAAAAAGAATGGCTCAGGTTTGGGAATCTCCCTCACATCCTCAACAGTGAAGACCAATGCTAAGAATCCATTTAGTTTCTCTGCAATGGTCTTATCACCTTTGAGTGCTCCTTTAGTATCTCGATCGTCCAGTGGCCCCATGGGTTGTTTAGCAGGCTTTCTGCTTCTGATGTATTTAAAAAAAAAATTGCTATTACTTTTGGAGTCTTTGGCTAGCTGTTCTTCAAATTCTTTTTTGGTCTTTCTAATTATATTTTTACACATCATTTGCCAAAGTTTATGCTCTTTTCTATTTTCCTTATTAGAATTTACCTTCCACTTTTTGAAGGATGCCTTTTTGCCTCTCACTGCTTCCTTTACTTTGTTGTTTAACCAAGGTGGCTCTTTTTTGGTTCTCTTACCATGCTTTTTAAATTGGGGTAAATATTTAAGTTGAGCCTCAGTGTCTTTAAAAAGTTTCCATGCAGATTGCAGGGATTTTACTTTTGGTACTGTATCTTTTAATTTCTGTTTCAATAACCTCCTCATTTTTGTGTAGTTCTCCTTTCTGAAATTAAATGGTATAGTGTTGGGCTGCTGTGGAGTTTTCCACGCCACAGGGATGTTTAATTAAATTATATTATGGTCACTATTACCAAGCAATCCAGCTATATTCACCTCTTTCACCTGATTCTGTGCTCCACTTAGGACTAAATCAAGAATTACCTCTCCTCTTGTGGGTTCTAGGACTAGCTGCTCCAAGAAGCAGTCATTTAAGGTGTCGAGAAACTATTCCAGCATCACTTCCTGGGGTGACGTATCCAGTCGATATGGGGATAATTGAAATCCTCCATTATTATTATTGAGTTTTGTATTTTAAAAGACTCTCTAATCTCCCTGAGCATTTCAGAGTCACTAACACCATCCTGGTCAGGTGGTCTGTAATATAACCCTACTGCTATATTCTTATTTTTCAAGTATGGAATTACTATCTATAGAGATTCTATAGTACAATTTAGTTCATTTAAGATTTTACTTCATTTGATTCTACACTTTCTTTCACACATAGTGTCATTTCCCCACCAGCATGACCTGTTCTGTCCTTCCAACACATGTAGTATATGTAAAAATAGAGCGCAGAGCTATACACCGATGATCCCATCACACCCAAGTGTCTGACCAGACTCTTCAATGCAATTATCCTGATTGTACTAAGGGTTAGTTGAGGAATGGTAGAACTTGGCCATATTTTTAAGAAGTTCTTAACTCCAGATCCTCTTAACTTTTAGATTTCTAAAAAGTTCTAGAAAGGGACTCAATTTGGCCAGAAAAGTGTTCAGATACTGTTTAGAAAGAAAGAAATATTGGTATCACAAAGTTTAAGTTATTTATGTTCTATATCTGATAACCTCAGGCTCCCCATCAAACACTAGATTGTATTCAAGGTTTTGCTCTCAGTGGGTAGGGTCTGGATGATCTCAATAACCAAGATAAAATTTGAAGGAGCAGGGGACAGATCTCTCTTGATGGCTGGGCCACTGTTATGAACTTCTTTTCTTAACAGGGAACAACTATAAATCTCATTATCTGCAGGTCAAAAATGTAAGACATCTTTTTGCCACAGCTTTACCATAATAATTGCTTCCCAGAGAGAGTAATTAAGTGAACAGAAGATGGTGAGAGAATAGAGAGAGAGAGAGTCCCAGCCATCAAAAGTGTTTAGCCTACCTGACCGTACGTAATTGTTTTTAAGTTCATAGATACCATGGTACTGAATGCAGGATAGATTGGTTAGGTCAGTGGTAACTTGAGATATGTCTCAAGTTGCAGTGGGAGAGGTTTAGGTTGGATATTAGGAAACACTATTTCACTAGGCGGGTGGTGAAGCACTGGAATGGGTTACCTAGGGACGTGGTAGAATCTCCTTCCTTAGAGGCTTTTAAGGTCAGTCTTGACAAATCCCTGGCTGGAATGATTTAGTTGGGGTTAGTCCTGCTTTAAGCAGGGGATTGGACTAGATGACCTTCTGAGGTCCCTTCCAACCCTGATATTCTATGATATATTTTGTACCATGGTGGTATTGTGTCCCATTGATTATCCTCATTCCACCAGGCTTCTGTGAAGCCTATTATATCAATATCCTCATTTAATACTAGGCACTCTAATTTACCCATCTTATTATTTAGACTTCTAAATAATGTCTTCCTTTTACAGGAGACAGATTGGGTAAGTAGCAGAGCATTGTGATAGATGCTGGTTTCTCATGCAGGCATCAGCATCTGTCCCAGGTAGGACAGGAAATCCAGGCCAGGTTCTGCTCTAATTCCCAGGAGTTGTCTTGATGTCCATTCAAGCCAAGCACCGAAATCCAAACTTCATTTCAACAAAGTCCTTAAGCATGTGCTTAAAGTTAAGCACGTGCTTAAGTCCCCTTCAAACGTCAGTACTTTGCTGAATCAGGGGCTGTTTCAGGTTCTCCTTTACTTTGGCCCTAGTTGTTCACTAAACACACATGCTTAACTTTAACACACACGAGTTGCACATGGCTAAGTATTCACATGACTGAGGTCCTAGTTTCTACTGAGCTGACAGAAAAATTCCTCTATCCACCTGCAAGACTCCAGTGAAAAGGCCTCTGGCAGGCTCCCAAGGAAATCCTACCCTAGATGCTCACTGCATCAAGTACACCATGGATTTGTAGTTCAGCAAATAAATTCAGAACCAGGGTACAGAATATCGTTTGCAATGCATCTTGTTAGCCAGCCACACTGTTTTCAGACCAGCTCAAAGCCACACCCAAAGCAAGATTGCTGGGGTGCCTTCCACCTGGCTTGCTGTGCTCTTGCATTCCCCCTTAACGAAGTCATTCTTACCCTTTTGTTCTGCGGGTTGCAGCTGAGCACGCATTGGGTGTCCAGCTCAAAGCCACGGGTGCAGCTGTACATCCCCTCAAAGACAGGAGGGGGCGGCTCGCATAGCACTGGGACGCAGCTGCCTTCCTCCCAGACTCCACTTTCCAGGCAGTGGATCTTCAATAATTTTCTGGGGAACACACGCACAAGACAGTTACTGTACTGCACACTCAAAGAGCAAATCCAAAGCCGCAAATGCTCCCCTACAAAAAGGGGTGCTGTTAGTTCTGTGGCTTCAGCTTATGCCTTTCCCCCGGACTACAGGAAGTTCCCATTAAGCTCCGGGCTGGAATTGTGTTCAAATCCACAACACCTGCTGATCAAGTGCAGTGGGGGCCAGAGGAAGGGAAAGGGAGGGGAATGGAGAAGAGAGCAACAATCCCCCCCTGCAAGCAAATTTGAGTGGATGTTTGGCAGCTTTTGTTATTAGGATTGCAAATATTAATCAATATTCAATAGCACATAGTTCTGCCCATAGAGCTGTCTTCATCTGAGCTTAGAATCAGAGAAACGACATTAAGGCCTCCATTCAGCAAAGCACTAAAACCTCTGCTTGACCCCAGGGTTTAAGCATGTGCTGAAAGTTAAGCACATGCTTAGGTGATTTGCTGGATCGGGTTCCAACTCATTTAGGCCCACTTCAGCCACACACTTAATCACATGCTTAAATCCATCCCTGTTCAGTAAAACTCTTACCTCTCAGAACATGCTGAACACGCCTTGATTTCAGCATGAATTCGGTGTGTTGCTTAATCAGGGCCTTAACTATCCAGGCCTTTTCTTATGCAGTACTGCTTTCTACAGCACATTTCCGAGTGCTTTGCCCCGTACAGGTTTAAATGTTCAAAATCATGGTGCTTCCTTCACTTAAATCGGGAGATTACACCAATCTAGCAAATCTCACTATCAGAAAACTTTTCCTTCTGTGATAGAGGAGGGTCAGGGAGCTGCAGTAGAGTACTTGAGGGGAGATATGTAAGCTCAGAGCTAATTGAGGCGTGGCTCCCTGTGGCCTAGGGAAGGTTGCAGGTTGATTGGAACACCTGCAATCAATCAAGGCCCTGCTAAGAACCTAATAAAACCCACTGCTTCAGGCAGATAGGGGAGGAGAATAGGAGTTGGAGCAGTGAACAGTTGGAGGAGAGTTTGGATCCAAGACCACCCAGACCCTAGGTAAAGAGACACCTGACTTGTGTAGAGAGAGGGCAGGAAGCACCACAAACTGAAGGGTAGGAGAGGGAAGTAGCCCAGGGGAAGGAATAGCTAATTCAGGTGGTTTACTGCTATCCTGGGCTGGGACCTGGAGTAGACAGCGGGCCCGAGTCCCTCCTTCTCCACTCCCCCTCCTCTAGGATACTAGTGGGGCAGTTAATACCCTATTCAGGGGCAAGAAATAGCTCCCTGAACCCCCCACAAGAAGAGAAAGCATGGGACCCATCATAATAGTGCTAGCAATTTGCCACACTTCCCTTGTTGAAATTTTCCATTCCTTAATTTTATCCCCTCACCCCCTCCCAGCTATTTCCCGTTGGGACACCCTAACAATTCTTCTCCCTCCATGCTCCTCAAGCCCTTCTGATATGTGCCCTCCATCTCTATGCCCTCTCCTGTAGCCAAGCGATATATACTTAACGCATTCAAATGTACCTCATCAGTAAATCCCTCTGGCCTCTTTATCATTTTTGTGGCTCTTCTCTGTACTCCATCCAATTTGTAAACATCTTTCTTGTATAGGAATTGCCATACCAGAACAGACCCATATCAGCTTGTATTGCTAAAATAATATAACATTTAAATCTTTGCCAAAAAAAATAATGAAAAAGAAAAATGTACAGAACAACAGTTCATTTACTCAAGTATTCCATTACTGGCAACCATCTACATACCACATACTTCACAAGAAGGCATAAAAACCCCAGGATGCACTGGGACAACTGAGCAGTACTCATATCATGGGGAAGAAAAGCCTTTGTGACTCCAGCCATGAATAAGTTTACACCCCTTGATATGCTAGAACTGGTAGCTCTGGTGAGTTTTACCCTAGCTAATATAATTGCAGACAGGATCCTTATTAAATTCAATGTCTAATTATTCTTGGCTGACCCTGCTCTGGAATCTTTTGACCGCTTGTAAGTTCCCCTGATTTTTTTCCTAGTCATACTCCTTTACCGTTGGACTTTTCTACAAGTGTAATGATGATTTTCATTGTCCAGGGCCGACCCCTCACTTTTTCCTTCTCCATCCCTCACCTCCAGAAGACACAGTCCTAGGAGATAGCAGATAAAAGTTTCTAGGACACAACAGGTAGCCAGCCAGCCAGTTTTAATTTTCTTGCACATCTGAGTGCAATTATAGGATCTGAAAAGCAGGGGAGCCATTGTGTGCTGCAGAAATAGGGGCAGAAGACAGGTCAAATCAGCACGTTACAATACAGCTCAAATAAGGGGCAGCGCAATGCTGCTTTCCATCAGTTGTGGTTCAGAACTGTGCCTCCGAGGCCTTGTTTACACTAGGAAGTTTTACTGGCAAAAGTCTTGACAGAGCTATTTCAGCAGGGTGCATTCTTGTTTGGCTGCCCTCACCAGCGCAGTGTGTCCTCACTGGCAAAAGTTGATGATAGGTTTTATATCAGCAAAAGAGCTAGAGGAGAGTCAGTCTGGTCCATTCTGCATGTCTCTTGCATAATGCTTTGGATGGCGTGACCTTACAGCTACAGTTTAGCCCTGTGTTTCTTGTGCCACATTTCAGCATGCGGCAGTATCTCATGGGGTAGCTAAAGTGGATTGTAGTATAAATAAATCCTGTGAGATAAGGCTATGAAGGAGCTTCATAAACCGGGCTTCAATCATTCGGCAATGTCCTTTAAACAAGAAGCATCCCTTTGGGCTTGGACAGCAATGTGGATACACTCACTAGACAGGCACCTGGGAATAACTGATCCAGCCACTATATGTCACTATTGCTCTTCAAAAATGCATCCAAGGGCCCTTCAGCAGAAGCAAGGTAACTCCATAAGGAGCGAGCCAAAGGTCTTGTCAATATGGTGAATTACTGCTCAGCAACCCAAAGTGTGACTCTGCGGTGCTGCAGAGTGACTCTCTGGCTCACGGCGCAGTAACTTGCCATGTAGACAAGCCCTTAGCATCAAAAGGGCTGGTGGCCTGCAACATGCCTAAGGAATGTGGGATTTGCACAGGTGCCCTGTGCGGTGAGTGAGATCCTTATTCATAACTCGCTTTCTCGCTTTGATGTGGTGCTGGAATTAACACACTAGGGCTTCTGGCTGCCTGCCAATCTGCCCAAGCCACACAGGGGGAAATCACGCTTTGTCAGATGGAACCAGGAGAGGGAATGGAGCTGGTTGCAAACACTGCAGCTCTCTGGCCGCTGGATCTGAACTACATCTGCCACAGATTACAAAAGCAGGGGCTTCTCAGGAGCATGCCGACTTTCCTTATAAGCAGTGGAATATTCCAGGGATGTGAAAGAGTTTGCATCAGATGCCCCCCACCCCACCACACCCACTGTCCAGTGTGAAAAGGCACATCCTATGAATCCTAAACAATAACTCGTATCTTCGGGGACCTGCACAAGGCAAATTTCTCATTTCAGGCTGCTTCCCAATAGGGTTGTCCTTCCCTGACCCCGAGATAGAAGGTGGTAGCTACTGATGGCAGTGCTGATACTGCTGACCCAGGAATGCTAAGCAGCCTGTTTCCACAGAGGTGCTGGGAGGGAGGGATAGGGGGAAAGGCTTTTTAAACCCGTAGCCCTAAACTTCGCTGTGCAAGAAAAACACCTTGACTCCTTCTGATCTCGGAGAGCGACATTTACTTAGGATTAGCGGGGGAACTGGGAGCCCAAGGAAAATAAAATCAAAAATCAAGTGTTTCAAGCAGATATTTAATGGGCAGAAGGTGAAGGCCGCAGGGAAGATTTATGAGGCCTGCAGGAGCTGCGTTTGATGTGAAAGGCATGAATGTCGATCTCTAAAGCTCCACAAACCATGCAGCGGGGAGCTTGGCTAGCACCCAGATGTGTATTAGAGTGGCCAGGACTTGGAGCAGTGGATCCACTGCACCAAGGCCAAGAGGGACTGCCATAAATCAGACGAAAGCTCACATTATCTGCCAATGGCAAGAGATTGAAGGACTCCAAGTCTAAAAGGAGTGTGTGTGGGGGGGTTGCTTATTGGTAAACTAAAAGGCAAAAAAGCTGGGTCACTGGATTTCTGCCTCTCTCCCCTTGTAATGGTAGAGGGACAAAAGAAACATAACCATCTAGCCCCAAGCTAATGGGGTGTAAATCTTTATTGGTGCTATTAGAGATGTAAATACATGAGAGTCCATTTGTCAGCCTATGTTTTCTTTCCCCTGCTTTATGGCAGGACATTTATATTTTATCTGGGATGGTGAATCTATGGCTTAAGAGCTAAAGCTCATGCTCATTCTCAGCTAATGTAAGATGGCCCTGTGCCCTGGTGCACTCGGATGGCTCCTGGAATAGTCTGTCCTTGTTTGCCCAAAGTAGCCTTTCTGAAGTGCTTCCAGCCCCTATCCTGCTAACTCTTTCCATTTCATTTTCCCCACATCCACCTTTCTTCCCCTTTCATGGTCTACTTCAGCCCCCTGTAGTATTTGGACAACGCAGGGAGCAGGAGACATCAGATGTCCCACTTGAAGGGGTGCAGTTCATTACAGGCTGGATTTACTGGGCCATCTCAGGTCTGCATTGCATTTAGTCAAAAGGTGAGATGCAAATCACCCTTTGGCTGATGCTTCAAATGCTCACCCACCCATCTGCTGCTCAGCCACTCTGGCATCTTATATCTACCCTACTGGAGAGTGAGGGGATGGCTCCAGTATCAGCGCCTGTGGTGAACGGAAGCAACAGAGACTGGAGACAGGCAGGGGCTGAAAGGAATGTGGGCTGAGGCTTTCTAAGGCACCTAGAGGATTTGGAAGTTTGGTTCCCATTAGTTTTATTCCCTTAGGTAGCTTTGCAAATCCCATCCTGAGTGAATAGACCATCTTTCATGCTGTCCTTGAAATCAGCCAGCGGAATGAATTCCTGTGCAGCAGAGAATACACTCATCACAGAAATCACGCAGGGTTCTGGCCCTTCCACTCCAAGTAACACAGGGCTCCTCCCCTTGAGCTATAGGAAAACCCCCACAGCTGGCAGAAGCAGTAGGGCCATTATACTCTGTTGGCTCAGTCACTGGGGTCAACATCGGACACTTACCCATAGCAGTAACAGCAAGGCATTACACTGGAAGCTATGGCTGGCGCAGGATGGGGCCATCTACCTCCTAAGTGGAACAGGCTGCCATGAGCACATAACCCTAGTGTGCTACACTTTGTACTCACTGCCCATTCTCCTCCAGGACATTTACTCTCATTTACAAAACCCCAAATGGTCCAGCGCCCACTTACATGAGAACCCGCCACTCCCACTCTGCCCTGTCATGGCGGCCATTAAGATGGGCTGGGATGCCACTGCTGCTGGCCCCTGGGATAGAGCTCTCCTCCACAGTGGCCTCCTGCCCGTGGACCTGTTATTGGCTGAGCCTGCAGGCTTCACAGCACCATGGCAGGGTTCTCTCTTTAAAGCAGGCTTTGGCAGTGAGGACAAGGCCTCTGGAGCGTGTGTTTGTTTCAGAATCTTCCTGTCGTCCCCCAAGCAACAGGAGACTTCACGGGCTTGTATTTAAGTACCAATGGCGTTGAGGAGCCTGGCTGGCCCAAATAAACCATTTTCAAGAGTGACCCAACCAAATTATGAGGATTCCCAAATAGGCCTCATCCAGATGGGATGCAATGAGACCCATCTCCCACCTCCAACCATCATAATCTCAAGAGATATTATCCCCCAGCTTGGCCCCTTCTGATTATCGCAGTCTTCAATTCAGTGCCCTCCAAGGAACCCCTTCTCCTCCTCTCCCACCCCCTGTCCCAAAAAAGGCCTTCTCCACACAAAGGTCATTTCCTAAAAAGTTCCCTACTGTTGCTAATGCTGATCCGGCTAAACCGCTGTCACCACGAGCGTGAGCACTAGCGATGGCTCCCACAGATGCTGCTGTTTGTAACCCCGTGTCCATCAGACTCCTCAGAGGGTGCAGTGGTGGAGGCCTGTCTACGCGAGAGCTCCCCATGTGGCTGACGGCTGGTCAGTTGCACCAGGGTTGCCAACAGCTGGATATCGTTAGGTTTCCCTAGTGCAGACAAAAGCTCAAGAAGCTTCTAACGTCCCTTCTCACAATCCTCAGTCATGCTATTCCAGTGTCCCATGCAATCCAGTAGTAGCAACCATTGCATAGACCTTTAACTGTACACTCACAATCCCCTAAGGGATTCTTTGTCAATAAATATCTCTAAGGGGTGTCTATCTACTTGGAGCAGCTCTTGAACAGCCTTTTCTGTCAGACAAAGAATTTCCTTGTACATCCCGCCCCTCCACCAAGGGAATGAAAAATGTCCTTAAATTAAGGTCATTGGAGCTCTCAACTCTTCCTTATTAGAGCAGAAACCTACAAAAGTTGGGAAGTTCAGAATGAGCATTGACAGCCCAGCCTAGATTCCCCATGTGCTCTATGTAGCAATCCTATCATTGTTACCTAATTGCATTCCACCTTTATGTATTCAGTCATGGCCATGTTTGTTAGGGAATTAGAGGGTATCTAATCAGGAGAGGAAGAGGCAGAAGTTGTGTACATATTTAAAAACAAATCTGTGTGTAATTGCTTCCCCACTGGTAAAAATCAATTAAAACCAAACAAAGCAGAGGGAATTCTGGCCCAGATGGAACGACAGCCCCAGAATGTTCAGTCTGAGGGAATGACTACGCAGTGAGGATCAGGTGAAAGGCACCGGGGCTGAGGGATGCGGGGGGAGGCAGCATCTCATACATTCGGCAATGTGCTAGGATCCGGATAGCCTCTGAAGCCACTCAAACAACGTAGGTCTGAGAGTTTGACATGCACACTGGTGGTCTTACATCAACGTAGGAAGGACTGGGAAACAAGGAACAGAAAGAGGGAGGAAGGCTGGTCTTGTACTTAAGATACTGGACTGGGACGGAGTATATCTGAGATCATTTCCTAGCTTGGCCACAGACTCCCTATATGACCTTGGATAAGTTGCTTCAGGCCATTTTTTAAAGGTATTTAGGTGCCTAAACAGGCAGATAGGTGCCTAGTGAGACTTTCAAAAGCATCTTGGCACCAAAATACCTTTAAAAACCTAGAACTTCCTCTCTCCACCTGACTTTCCCACAGAGAAAAGGAGGGCAGTGATACTGACTTCCTCCATCTTTTGTCTACTTGCATGATCCCCTCTTTGGGGCAGGGACTGTTTCTTAATATGTCCATACAGAGCCTAGCACAACAGGGGCCCTGATCCTCACTGGGAGCTTAGGAGCTACTGTCAGTTATAATCTGTTTAACTAGCAGGGTGAAAAATGGATTAGAGAGAAAATGTCTAACAAAATCCATCACTGCAGAAATATACCACCTAAAAAGCATCTATTTGCACAAGGTGAGCTGTGGAGGGAAGGTGGGTTCTCCCTGACATAGCACAAGGTTTCCTATAGCTAAAGTAATATGCTTTATTTTAAATGAATCACCATGGAAAAAAAATAACTCTGGGCCTCACCAAGATCACTGCGGATCACTAGAACAGCAAAGAGTCACCTACCGGGATTTTACACCAAGTCCTCCAGAGATAAGGGGGCAGAGTTGGATGCAATATGCTTGGTTCATCTCCAGCCAGCAGAACTAACCAAACCTGTGGCTTCTCTAACTTGCACTGCGGCTCAGTCCCTGGCTGCCCCAGGGTTGGGGGACACGTTAAAGTAGCCAAAGGCCACCTTTAACCCCTCTCAGGTTTAAATTTCACAGGAGGAAGGTTTGTGACCTCAAAGAGAGCTTGATAGATTTGCAAAATCCTTCAACTGCTCCTAGTCTGTCCAGGTGCAATGAAGGGAAAGCCCTTAATAGCTCAATCTGTGCATTTGCCAGATTTGACAGGCTGGAGAGTGCATGGAAAAATGAAGTCTGTACAGTTTATATTGGGTATGTTAGTTACTGTGTCCCACTGATTCCAGATGCTTTATAAGTATAATTAACTAATCAGTAAACTCTTAAGTGAACGTGTAAACCAACATTTAATCACAAATCAACAGTTACTCATCCAAGGAATGACTCCCACTGAGCTCCATGGGCTTTGGATCAGACCACCACTGTATTTGTTAATACAGATGTTAATCAGGGACCATCTTTTTTCTTGTGGGTTTGTACTAGGGCAGATGTGGACAAACTACGGCCCGCGGGCCACATGTGGCCCACCGGCCATTTTCATCCGGCCTCGGGCTAAGCGCGGGAAGCCACGCGGCCCCGGACTCCCGGCCAGGGACAGGGCCGAGCCAAGCCGAGCGCCGCAAGCCTTGTGGCCGGGGGCCAGGCCCAGCGCTGCAAGCCCTGTGGTCCCTTGCTCCCAGCCGGGAGGCTGGGCCCAGTGCCGCAAGCCCCGCACTCCTGGCCGGTGAGGGGGCTGGGCCCAGCGCCGCAAGCCCCATGGCCCCTCGCTCCCGGCCAGGGGGCTGGGCCAAGCGCCGCAAGACTCTCGCTCCCAGCCGGGGGGCTGGGCCCAGTGCCGCAAGCCCCACGGCCCCGCGCTCAGGGCCAGACCCAGCGTGGAAAGTCCCACGGCCCCGCGCTCTGAGCCGGGTGCCAGGTCGAGCGCGTCTTGCCGCGGGGCCCTGCTCCTAGAACCGGGGTGACTGGCCGACCATGGCAAGCTGCAGAGCTCCACGCTCCTGGCCCGGGGTGCCGGGCGGAGCTCAGCAAGATGCACGGCCGGATGGAGCGCTGCGTGCTGCGGGGCCCCACACCCAGCTGAGCAGGTAAGCCAGTTGGGGCGGCAGGGGGGGTTTAGGTGGTGGGGGCAGGGGTGATGGTTAGGGTGTGGGGGGTCTCAGGAGGGTGCAGTCAGGGAACAGATAGCAGGGGGGCTAGATAGGGGGTGGGTTCCTGGGGGCAATTAGAGTGGGGTGGGTCTCTGGGGGGGCGATCAGGGGACAAGGAAGGGGGGGTTGGATGGGTCGGGATTCCGAGGGAGGTAGTTGGGGGCAGGAAATGGGTGGGCCTCAGATAGGGGGCGGGGCCTTCCCTACCCGGCCCTCTACACAATTTTGAAGCCCCGTGTGGCCCTCGGGCCAAAAAGTTTGCCCACCCCCGTACTAGGGCGACCAAACAGCAAGTGTGAAAACTCAGGACGGGATGGGAGTAATAGGAGCCTACAGAAAGACCAAAAAATCGGGACTGTCCCTATAAAATCAGGACATCTGGTCACCCTAGTTTGTACAGTGCCCAACACAAAGAGGTGATGGGACAGGACTTGGGCTTCTACATGCTCCAGCAATGCGCAAAATACTCAGAATACAACCCTGAAATTCACTCTAGCTTACACAATTTTAATTGCTGAAAAAGCCTTGATTTGCAATGTTGTCTCAGTCCCATGTGCATATTATTATGCATGACAATAATGACTGTATTTCTGTCTGGTTCCTCGGAGTCCCAGGGACTCTAACAGTACCTGACAAAGGTGTGTGCAGTAATCACTTTCCATTACGGGGCAGGGGAAAATATGACAACCATTTCACAGTGCACAGCAGCACTACACCATGGCTAAGGAGAGGCAGGGAAGAAAAAAGCTGCACCCCATTAAAACTGAAAGGGGAGATTAAATAATCAGAAGGTAATAACCTGATCTGGAATTGAGCCAAGCCCCTGGGGAGTGCACAAACACTGGCTCGGAATCTCTAATGACCATAACCAGTGGGCCTCAGTGGGTCTCACCCCAAAATACACGGCAGCACTCTGGGAGGGTATTGGGTCAGTACAGAGATCAGTGCCCCGTCTCACCAGCACCATCTCCTGCAGAGCAGAAAGCATTTTCCAACTGCAGTGTAACTACCTGACTGAAAGGTTGCCAGGACACAAGGGTTAACATCTCTGTCCCCACAGAAAATCACCATGAGCTCTTTCATGCTCATGAGCAATCAAGACCTAGGTTTGTTTACTCCCCAGGGGCTTGGCTCATTTCAAAGATAGCTACTCCAGAAGCCCAGTGAGCTCATGGTAGAGCATCAGCCAATTACCGCCTAGCCTTGATTCTGCAACACTCACACAGATGTTTAACTTTAAGCCAGTGAAGAGTCCCACTGAAGTCATGGAGACAGCTCACATGCTTATAATTAAGCTCTTGCCTAAGAGAGAAAAGCACCATGGAACCACCATTAGCACTTCTGGGAGAACCTTGGTTTTTCTTTGAGGTCTCTTGCTGAGTACAGAGCCAGTACAATCCTGCTTAGTCTGTAAGACTAGATGGCAGGACTGCAATTCACATGCACATGCGAATACAATGGAGATTTACATCTTGCTCCCCTCAGTTTCCCCACAAACAGGTAAACTTGATTTTTATGGAGTGGCATGTGTGAACACTAGAAAATGGCCATGAATCATACACACATAGGCAACCAAGCTAACTTGTAAAGCCAGCGTGCAAACATCTCTCTGTCCCCAATGACTCTGCTATGGTAAGTAGTAGAGGAGATGAAGATTAAAGGATTGAAGGAACATGGGAAACACTTCTGAGACAGAAGAGCTTCAGACTTACTTGCTGGGTTTGTTCTCTGTGCTCTCCGCCACATGGTATCCGGCTTTACATTTATAGCGGCAGACAGAACCCACGTCATGGTTCCCTTGCAGGCACCGGGGCACCAGCAGCTTGGCATTGGCGACTACGTGAGGTGCATCACATTCCAGTTTGCAGTAAGCTTCTGGGAGTGACCAGAGCCCATCCTCCAGGCAGGTCAGCCATTGACTCAGTCCTGACTCCATGAGAGAGAAGCAGAGTATGCTCAGAACATAGGAGGGGTCTAGCAGGATTCCCTGAAGCAGACACAAGCCTGCAGGCATGGAAACCAGCAAGAGCTGCTCTTATACAGTCGGGTGCCATTGCCAAGGAAGTCAATGGAAAGAAACGGATTGACTTCTCTTGACATTAGGTCAGGCCTTTACTGAAACTGACCATTTGAGTGCAGTGGGAAGTCAATGAAACAACTCCTAGGAGAGGAGGGACACCTCTCTATAAAGGAATTTGACAAGTTCTTTAAACTTCCTTTACATCCTCATTAAAACTCTCCTCTGCTGTGAGTCCTGTGGAAATCTCAGCAGTGCCTGAACATCTGGTTTCTCATGCCAGTTGCAATCACCTTGTTCCTTGTGCATTTTCCTCTCTGTTTGTTGTAGCCACCTGTTGTAACTTGTCTTAAACTGGCAGCTCTGAGGGACAGGGGCCATCAGTTTGTTACAGTGCCTCATGCAAAGGAGCCATGATCCCTAACTGGGCCCCTAAGTGCTATGCAATTCATACATCATCAGCAATAACAATAATAGCAATAATAATAATAATAATAATTAATTAATGTTATCATTCTCCTTAGGGGCTGTGTCAGTGCTTGACTGTCACCAGAACTGGTACCTCGGAAACTCCTAAGATAAATGAATAGGAACAGTCAGACAAGTGATGGGAAATATAGCACCGTCTTTCAATACATTTGGAAGATGGTGCTACGCCCTCGTGTTTGGTTCCTGTGCTGGACAAAACGGAGCCCACCCAGCCTGGAGAAGTGAGCAAAAGTCTGTTCTGGCTGGCATGGCATTCCCATAACCCTTAGCTAAGCTGAAGATGCTGTGCTGGCAATCCCTCCACCGTGTGCCGGTGTTCCCGGAGGGCATGTGTCCCAAGGAGCTAGTCCTAAGTTTCTCCTTACTTTGGATCTCCTGCAAGGTAGTGCCTGGGACTGATGCCACACAGATCATATAATCTATCTTTAGTATTTATTATTATTGATCTAATGTCCACCAAGATGCAAGGCACTTCAATGAGACGATGAAGCCGGCAGGTCCCTGTCTTAATATCTTATAATCCAAGTTTACAATCCAGTGCTTAGTGAAGTTGATGGGCCTCTCTGATTTTACTCACTAGGCTGGCATTGTTTCAGCCACTGGAGAAGACCATGGCGTTCAATGGATGGGTCTGCTCCTCTTCCACTGAAGCTGAAGCAAACCTTCTGCTGACTTCAAGGGAGGAAGAGCAGGTGGAATGAAAACAAAGACCTCTGGATGCACTAAGAGGTTCAATCCTGCCCTCCTTAGCAGCTGAGCAACCCCACTGAAGGCAACGGTGTTGTGCAGGTCAAAATTTGGCCTGTTGACTACAGGCATTCTTACACACTGCACTGCTCAGTTCACGCTGGGTCTGCAGGCATGCTCACTGTCAGGAAAATCAGATTCATTGACTGTGGTTTGTACCTTCGATAAAAAGAGGAACAATTTTCCTACATTTCAGCTATAAATGTCTTGCTAAATAGGACACCCATTAAAATGATTTATTGTAGGTGATGTTAGAGTGAATAAGCTAGTGGAAACTCACACAAAGTCCCAGTGCTTGGAACTGTCAGGACAATAACCCCCAAATCCCATCCATCTCCGTCCTGTAGAGACAGGAACCACAGTTCTCTTCTCTTACCTTGGCTTCAAACCACAAATTAGGGATTGAGGGAAGTGGTGGGCAGGGTGCAACATAGGGAGTCATAATGCCATAGGCTGCAGTAGTGACCTCCGTGGCTACAAAAGGCCATGTGCTTCCAGGAGTCTAATTCCACATACACACACATGCCCCTCAGCCAACGTGCCATTCTTTGATTCCCTGTCTGATTGTCCCAGCAAAGCCCTCTCCCGATCCCAATTTGGCCAGCTGCACTTCTGCTCCACACCCAGCTTTCCAGATCTATGTAAAGGGGCTAACGAAGGCTACACAAGCACCTGGGAGGGGACATTCCCATGGTTTCAAGTGGCAGGCAGCAAGTGGTCATGCGGGTTGCCATTAGTACTTGGAGGGAAGGAGCCAGATAAAGCACATCGTCCCAGGTGGCCTCAGAAGACCTAAAGCTTGCCTGGCCAGCCCAGTCAGAACAACACTGGTAGGGATGAAGAAGCAAAGCACAGCTCTGAACAGGACAAGAATAGACACTTGTGGCATCCCATACCTTGAAGCTTAGCTGGCTTGATGCAGGCAAAGGAGCAGCGCTCTAGGAATGTGGTCCCGGTGGGGCAGGAGAACTCAGCATAGTACACATGTGACTGGTCAGGAACACCGCAGTCCACGGGGTTGCAGATCACGGATCTGTCCCACCTTCCGGAGTTGCATGTCAGCAGAAGCTCTTTCTAAGAAGAAAACATGCCTGCTTCTGATTTTTACGAATTAGTTGTAGTTTAAAGGTAGGTCTACCTGGCACAGACCTTATGGTGGCATGCAGAGTACACACGCTGCATGCTCCCCCAGCATGGGTATACAAAACTGTGTAGACAGTGAGGCACAGCTTCGGTAAGGAGAGTAAAGATATAAGAACATAAGAAAGGCCGTACTGGGTCAGATCAAAGGTCCATCCAGCCCACTGTCTTGTCTACCGACAGTGGCCAATGCCAGGTGCCCCAGAGGGAGTGAACCTAATAGGTAACGATCAAGTGATCTCTCTCTTGCCATCCATCTCCATCCTCTGACAAACAGAGGCTAGGGACACCATTCCTTACCCATCCTGGCTAATAGCCATTAATGGACTTAAGCTTCATGAATTTATCTAGTTCTCTTTTAAACCCTGTTATAGTCCTAGCCTTCACAACCTCCTCAGGCAAAGAGTTCCACAGGTTAACTGTACGCTCTGTGAAGAACAACTTCCTTTTATTTGTTTTAAACCTGCTGCCCATTAATCTCATTTGGTGGCCCCTAGTTCTTATATTATGGGAACAAGTAAATAATTTTTCCTTATTCACTTGCTCCACACCACTCATGATTTTATATACCTCTATCATATCCCTCCTTAGTCTCCTCTTCTCCAAGCTGAAAAGTTCTAGCCTCTTTAATCTCTCCTCATATGGGAACCCTTCCAAACCCCTAATCATCTGAGTTCCTCTTTTCTGAATCTTTTCTAATGTCAGTATATCTTTTTTAAGATGAGACCACATCTGTATGCCGTATTCAAGATGTGGGTGCACCATGGATTTATATAAGGGCAATAAGATATTCTCCATCTTATTTTCTATCCCCTTTTTAATGATTCCTAACATCCTGCTCACTTTTTTGACTGCCGCTGCGCACGGTGTGGACGTCTTCAGAGAACTATTCATGATGACTCCAAGATCTCTTTCCTGATTAGCTGTAGCTAAATTAGCCCCCATTGTATTGTATGAATAGTTGGGGTTATTTTTTTTAACCTTATGGTTATGTACCCTACATGGCTCTACAGACCTGTCTACACTGCTGTTTTTAGCAGTCTAATGTCCCTTTGCCTCCCCACTGCGGGAAAAGATTCCAGCAGCTCCCCACTGCTGGAGCCTTTCACTGATGTGTGTAGCTACACATTGCAACATGGACGCAGCTTGCTTGTCACTGCAGTGTGTTGTGACACATACTCTACAAACCGCCACCAGTGGTGTGCAACATAGACACAGCCTAGAAATTACCACAGTGGCAAAAAGGCTTGCCTAGGTTTCAAAGACTGGTCTCTTCCTTTCTTCCTTTACTGGGACACCATGCTCAAACCATCCCTTGTCCTGCACAAGACCTGTGTTTGTGTTGCCAGCTCTGGGAGCACAGTGCATGTATGGCTCCATGCTACCCAGGGGGGCCTTTGTGGGTCATCTACATTAGAGATGTTTGCAATCAGCTAGTGTAAAGGACATCTGAAAATGCATTGCACCAATTTTAAAGCCACCTATAATCCTTTGCACCTTGCACGGGGAAGTAGGGCTGGATAGGATAGCCACGTGGATTTTCCCAGAATGCACTGAAATAAATCCAGTTGCATGGTTACCCTCTAAAAATGTGTGGACGTGGAGAACTGCATTAGCTATAACCATAACCCTGGCTACATGAAGCACCATATTTTCTGTTGCATAGACGAGGCCTATGTGGAGCAGCATAGGACAGTGACACTTACTCGTCCAGCAGCATGGGAAATCACAACAGAAGCATTCCCAAAGCCCCACCAACTGCTTACTCAATAATGGAGACCCCCTGGACACTACTGCCCTGTGATGAGTTAGAAGAGCAGTGCTGGAGCCATTGCAAAACTGACCACAGGCCACCTGCAACATCCCAACTGCTGGGTCACAGGCTCAAGCCCAGCCCTGCCCATACGCTTCCTATTTGACTGCCAAATGTTGAGAACTCCCACCAGGCAGATTTATGTTGTGTGGCTTCATTTTAGAGGCAAAAAGAACATTTTGTTTCTCTTGAGAACGGACCAGTGTGTGTTACGGGACCCACCGTCCAATGACATCTGCCTTGACCCACCTAGGGATTAGCTGGAAGGCCATATGATTAATAGCATTTTAGGAGAGACAGGGGCCAAGCAGCCTGTTTAGATTCATCCATCTGCCTGATTAATCTTCATACTCTAATAGTTCTCCAAGTGTCATCCAACTACTACTGAAGGGAAATACCTTCACGGTTGCATTGTCCCTTCCAGACATAAACTGCTTCCAGACTCAGGAAAAAGTCTCCTAAATGCTCCTTATACCCACATTTATCTTCACTTCACTTCACTCTGTGCTCTCTTGTCTGGAGAGAAGGGCCATCTTAACAGACTCAAGTCCAGCAGTCCATACTTATTGGTACCGCAAATGCAGTATGGATTGTGTCCAGCGCCCTGCCAATGGGATTCTACCTTGTCCTGCAAGGATCATTTTGAGGGCAGTTCAATATCCAGGCCCTTCAGTACTTGGTCTCCCAACTAACAAAGGGGCTAGCAAGAGTGCCTGCTAGGAACTAGGCCAAACTCATGTTACGCAGACTAGATCCAGTGATTGATACAGGAAGAAAGGCTTCAATCCTATTACTTAGCTCCTCATCCAGATTCCTTCAAATGCATCTCTCTTAACCTATTTTTTTCTGATCAAAACACGAGCAAGTCCCTTGCCCTTTAACAGTGACACCACTCTGGAGACACTTGTCACTCTAGTCTCTCCCTCCGGAACTGTCCTGGGCTCATGTCATCTGTTCCTCTGGTACACCACGCAGAGTACTCTCTGGGCCTTCGCCCAGTGCCACAACTATCACCTCCGCTTGGCCTTCAATTCCTCTTTGGATAATGCGCTTGTCTAACAGATTGAATTTGCAAATGCTGTATGTGGCAATTTACTTCATTCATCAGGACTGGCCCCCTGGGATGCAGAGAGCAGCATATTGCCATACAAGGGGTTGGCTGCTCATCAGCCGCTTCCATGCTAGTACTGCTGGGCAAGCAGGAGGGTGTGGCATAGGACTGACCCACAGGACACCGGGATAAATTCAGAAGTGAGCTGAGGCATGGACAAGAGGGAGTTTAGCTGGGCTGAATTCATCCCTGATGTACTTCCACTGACTTTAATGGAGTTCCATCAGAGATGACCTGGAGTCTGAGGGCTTGTCTACATGGGGACATCCAGGAAAATTAATCTGAATTAAGAAAAGGTGTGAATTTGAAGTGGATTAGTTCAACCTCACTAAACCCCTGTGCAGACACTGTTAATCAGAATTAAAGTGACTGTACTTTGGTTTAATTCACTTTGAAGACTGAGGCGACTTTAAGTCTGAATTTCGGTGTTCACACTGGGATTTCGTGTGGTTGATCTAATCCACTTCAAATTCACATCTTCTGTTAATTTGAATTCATTTTCCTGGATGTCCCTGTGCAGACAAGCCCTAAGAGAGCATGGGGGTGTAACTTGCTCGGTAAGGAGATTGCCAAAGCAGCTAGTAAGGAAGGCAGAGGAAGGTGTACATTCAGGTAGCTTTTAACGTACAAATTTGTGTATCCTTTTCCAATCCAATTGTGCAAATGACACCAATTTAGATATGCTCTCACTCAGTTAGACTCCCTTATCTCCATGTTAGGATGTCAGATATGCACATTGTGATGAAGTTGGGAATTTTCATGATATTTTGTATGACTACTGTGTGTGCCACCGTTTCCCCTATGTGCTGCATGTTTAACAAGGCGGTAGGGAAAGGTGTTTTCTCTTTGCAGAGACACAGAGATCCAAGTGTGACTAGCAAAGCTTGCAGTAGGAAAGGCAGATCACAGGGGAGCAGCAGGGTAATGGTGGCTGCTTTCTTCTCTTCCGGTTCACTCAGCCCCACTCCCACTACCAGGGGAGAGGTGGGGATGAAGGAGGCACCTCTCTTCAGTATTCCAGAAGAAATCAAATTAAGGGGTGATCCTGTATGCATGACAGATGTGCCCCCTTATTGAAAGTGTTCCTGTATTTGGACCCCAGAAGAGAGATTCCCAGGAAAACTCCCCCCTCCCCAAGTATCTTTACACCCTGGGGGATATTTCTTCACTTCACTTGTTCGGCTTGAGTGGCAGCCCCAGTGCCAAACAGGCCCTAGACTGACAGAGCAGTAGGTGGCACAGTCAGGACTGAGGTGCATTAGCAGGGCTATGAGGGGCCCAGGTCTGGACTGAAGAGCATTGGTCTTGCTGAGGGTGGTGGTCCTGCACTGACATAAAGCAGGGGGTGCTGTGGGTCAGGACTGAGGTGCACAGGCAGAGCTGGGGGCACCCCAAGAAAGCTGGAGGAAACTGGGTAGCAGCCTGTCTCAGCTAGCAGTCACTCAGTCAGGTTGCATGGTTATTTCCACCAGAACTTGCTACCAGCTCACCTCCCTGGGGCTCAGAGCCTTCCCGTTGCTGGACTGGAGGATAAATCCCTTCTCACAGGCGACGGTGCATTTCATGTGTCCTGGGCCACCGGATGTACAGTTCACCAAGGCATGGTCGAGCTGCAGTGGCATGCAGCTGCCCTGCTCCCCACAGGTCCGGTGAGTGCAGCTGTAGAGGAGACAAAGTGGGAGAAGAGACTCGAAAGGCAATTTCCCATGGTGAGGAATCCCCAGGGCTTCTGCAGCAGGAGGAGCTTCTCCCTTACAGCATCACAAAGGAATGCCCCATGCACCAGCATCCCGCTTGGGATGAGTCAGCACAGTCAGTGTCCAGGGCTCCAATGTCCAGCCCAGGACGGGTCAGTGCAGACAAGACTGTGGTTGGATTTGTGGTTCTCTCAGATTGGCAGGCTGCAAAGCTCAGCTCATTCTACACCAGCCCCTTTGGTTTCCACGGATGGCAGACGGTTAACACAGGGAGTTTCCCTATGTCAGGAAAGAGTTAAAATTCAGAAAAGACAGAAACTGCTGAGAAGCAAGGACACTGACAACTGTAAACAACTGATAAGCTTATATGGCAATGCACACCCAGTAACTCAGTTCTCAGAATGAAACAAATCCTCCCTTCACAGCCCCCCAATATCTGTAAGCACTCATCCTCCCCTTCCTGGATTCTTCCCCCGCAAGGTAGGCATCAATTTTTGATGCAAGTAGGATGACCTCTATATGAACATACTGTTCTTATTTTTATCTCTATTCAGGATTCTCTCTTGACTTGTAACAGTGTTTTCTCTGTGTGTACAGATAAATGCAAATAAATTGATAAAGAAAAAGTATATAACTGGCCACTATGGCACTATATTTTAGAAGAAGCTTGTCAGTCTTCCCGCTACTGTGAATAACCCCCTTTCAGTGCTGTCTGTGCTTGCCTAACAGTTTTGGCGCAGCGAGCAGGGTGTGATCGGGAATCCTTGGAAAGTTTCTCACAACCAGGGATAGAGGTAAGTACCTTTTTATTTACACCTCTAGCACACACCTTGGTTTGGGACTCCCCAAGGCACCCCTCCACACCACTTTTTTAATACGAACCACATATAGGGTGCACAGGCAAGAGGACTGAACAGGACTGTGTTTGTGGCCAAGGTGGTTGGGATGCAGGGATTGCTGGAGGCGAAGGCTGCACTGCTAAGTACTGAGCACCAGAGTGTATGCTGCAGTAAACTGAGTTCAAGGTTGTGCTCAGTCAGTCTGAGGGCAGATCCAGGGAGGCTGGTGTCTGCTGGGGTGGGCCAGCCTTTTCCAGAATGCGGTGCCACTTCTGGCCAAGTGAGTGGGAGTGTTGCTGGTCCGATGATGTCAGTTCCAGTGCCAGGGAACACCAGTGCCGTGGGTCTCTATCAGAGTCCAACCACAGTGCAGTTCCTATCACTGTCGTTGGAGAGCTGCACACTGAAGCGCTCGGTGCCCAGTCTTGACACGCCGCTGAAGTCTGAGGGCTAAGAGCCGCCTCCGTGAGGAACTGTCTTAAGCGAAAGACACACTCCTTCTTAGTCCTGGGCTGAAAACTGTTACAAATCCTGCACTTCTCTGTCTGATGAGATTTCCCCAGACACTTTAGGCAAGAGTCAATGGAGTCACCATAGGCTTGGAGCAGGAAGTGCAGGGTTTAAAGCCCAGAGCTTGGGCATGAGCCAAAGTGACAGGTGGGGAGGAGGGGAAAAACCCCTTCCAGCCCCACTAGCTATAACTATACTAGAACTACAACTATTAAACAGTATAACAATAGTATAACTATAAACTATTAACAAACTGTAGGAATAAACCCCCCAAAAACGCTAGGGAGAGTGGACAGCAGTAAAGCTGAGCTCCGCAGTTCCAACGACCGTCACAGGCGGTAAGAAGGAAACCAAGGGGGACTGGGTTAGCTGGGGTATATATCCAGCGCCATGATGGTGCCACTCCAGGGGGCTCCACAGCCGACCCACCAAGTATTGCTAGGGTAAAAATTATCCAACAGTTGTGTACACAGCGCGCACACACCTAATTGGAATCGATATGAGCAAGCACTCGAAGAAGAACTTTATATTTTAACAAAAGCTAAATGCCCCAATCTATCCTGGGCCACGATCCCTACGGATTGCAGGCATTCCTACACAACTAATAGTAGCCTCTCTACTTCCTCCAGATTCACCTCCCACCTTCGATTTCCTTCTTGTGTATCTCGCTGTTATTCCTACTCATGTGTTTCCTTCTGCTTTCCATTTCAAGTTTATTGGATACGTGACTAATATGGTGTACAAAGTAGGGCTGTCTGGATACCTGACCCCATCCCCTGACAACGCTACACTGATGACAACCTCGGACTGTTGCACAGAAACAGACACATTGCATGCTCCTGTTCTATCTTTTGCCCTCTGACCTCTCCTCTTCTGTTGTGGATGTCTTTCCTCTTGCAGATCGTAAAGTTGCTGTACAAGTATGTTTCATCACCACTGCATCTTATTACATGTAAGGACCATTACACTGTCAGGCAAATGCTTCCATGTGCCTGCAGATTACTGACTCATTTACCCTATGTAATGGGCACCTCCCAGGCCGTGTGTTCACTGGAATGACAACGACTCCTTGGTGGTATAACACTCTATACCTGGACAATACATTGGTTCACCTGGCCTATGAGCTACTTCTCAAAGTGGTCCTGGCTGCCACGTCTGTGTTTACCACCATTCATAACCACATCACCAAAGGTACATTCAAGTCCAGCTCTCCAATCAAACCATCACCTGACTGGAAGATTCTACTTGTAATGCATCCTACAGCCCCATCTCCTGGTGGACAATTATCCAAACAACAGCTGCTGCTGCTCCTATATTTACGTTGTTAACCTCTCTTGTCATGTGTAGGTACTTTAAAAACACTCTTAAGAATCTTACTATGTTTCCTACCTTTTCCCTTTCCTCCAACTCCCCTCTCACTCCCACCTCCTTTGGGCAACCCTAAAATAGATCATGCATATCAAATCATTTAAAGTATTAACTTTATCTCAGCTAAAAGTTTGATATGTCAAAAGGAGGGAATTGTGAGGAAAGAGTCAAAATTCAGCCCGACACTGACAACTGTAAACAACTGATAAGCTTATATGATCAATGCCCACCCAGTAACTAGAGTGACCAGATGTCCCGATTTTATAGGGACAGTCCTGATTTTTGGGTCTTTTTCTTATATAGGCTCCTATTACCTCCACCCACCTCCCACCCCAATCCCGACTTTTCACACTTGCTCTCTGGTCACCCTACCAGTAACTCAGTTCTTAGAACAAAACAAACCCTCCCTTCACAACCCACCAGATATCTGTAAGCACTCATCCCTACCCCCGCAAGGTAGCCATAAATGTTTGATGCAAGTAGGATGACCTCTATATACACATACTGTTCTTATTTTTATCTCCATTCAGGGTTCTCTCTTAACTTGTAACAATGTCTGACTCTGTGTGTACAGATAAATGCAAATAAATTGATAAAAATATATATATAAAACTGGCCACTACAGCACCCTATTTTCAAAGCTTCTTGTCAGTCTTCCTGGTACTGTGAATAACCCCACTTCAGTATTGTCTGTGCTTGCCTGATTCTTGGGGGAAAGAATCTTTTTGCCTAACATCTGCAGTCTAGTCTTGTATTAATTAATCTGCAGAGGTGGCAGAACCAGTGGGAGGATGGAGAGAGGGGGCTGAAACCACCACATATCCAACAGTTTCTTATTTAGGCGTGCACTCACGAAGGTTTGCTTTGGGGACAGACGATGTGTTCTTCTGCTCAAGGGCTACTGGATCCCAGCTTATTCCCCACTCCTCCGGCTCCTCTCCAAGCACACAAACTCCCACACACCGACAGTTAAGACTCCAGTCCTATGCTTGGGCGAGAGGCAGTGCTGTCTAGTGGACAGAGCAATAGAGCGACAGCCAGGGAACCTAAATTCTGTTCCCAGCTCTTTTACTGACCTGCCATGTGCGTGACCCAGATGCCTCACTTCACCCCTCAGTGCTTCTGTTTCTCCTCTAAGCCCTCATCTGTCTGACCTATTTGGGTTGTAAGCATTTAGAGGTGCGGACTGCCTCTCGCTATGGGTATGTGCAGCACCTAGCGCAATGGGGCCCTGATCTCAATTTTAGCCGCTAGGTGCCATGTGAATCAGATCCTTGAAGCCCTGGAGAACAGCATTTTATTTAATGAGACTGCACAGGCACCAGAATCAGTCCATGTGAATCCAATTGCAGGATCAGGGCCCAAGCCAGCATGTTTTTCAAAGCCACATTTCCAGGACATTATGGAGCTGTACACACACTTAATAAGAGACAGTCCAGCAAGAGCAGACTTTGAGTGCAAAAGGTAAAAATGGCAAAAAAAACGCCCCAAAACCTCCACATGACAATTTTAAAAGATTGAAGGTTTCTTCTGTAGACAAAGGGATTGTTCTGATATTTCCCCCCCCCCCCCCCGAGACTGTCCCTTTAAGAAATGCTGGGCCAGATCCTCAGCTGTTGCCAATCAGTGTAGTTCTGCTGATTTCAGTGCTGAATTTATGCTTCTTGAGGATTCGTACTATTTTTTCCCCCTCAGCTCTTCATTAGAAAATAAGGGCACATCCTGAGAGGCGCTGAGCATCTGGCACTTCCATGGGATGTGCAGGTGCTCGGCATGTCACAGGATCAGGACATAACAGGATGCTGTTTGGGGATCTGCTGCCCACATCTCTGCATCCCTAAGGTGACCCTGCTGGCCCCAGGAAACTCAGAAAAGCTGTGACAGCTGAGTGGGGATGTACAGATGAGGGACTTTGAGGTGACCCTATGGATTTTAAAAAGCTCCAGCCCTGCCGAAAAGAATCCCAGCACAACCCACGGCCACAAGTGGAGGACACACATCTTGTCTTATTTATTTATTCTAAGCTCTTCAGGGGACAGGGATCATCTCTCACTGTGTGTCTGGACAGCACCCAGCACAACGGGGCCTTGGTCTCTCAGCTGGAGTCTCAAGGTGCTACTGTACCGCCAACAAAAATAATCACACTGCATTCTCTACAAAAGATATTTAGAGTTATCAGGGAGAGAGTGGAGCAGTTTTCAAAGTGTGATTTACCATCACACTGCTCCCTGTTTGCAGAGAGGGCTCACTTCCCCCGCAAGGAAATGCAGCCACTGCTTGGATAAAACACAGCTACTCTGTCACTGACCACAGCAATACCGAGTAACAATCGAGTAAATGAAGAGGGAAAGCTGGATCCATTTAAAATTGCAGAGTGAAATTAAATACACAGAATGTAATTACCTGGAATGGAATTTGGCCAAAACATTGGGGTTTATGCCAGGGGATAATTAGTGATTGCAAGTGCTCAAGACCTTGGTCTTATGGTTCCCTCAAAAAGAAGTACCTCCAGGAGGCACAGAACCCCTTAAGCTGCTCAGCAGGACGAGTGCGACCTCGTGAATCAGCCACACAGCTTCCTGTAACAGCTGTGGATCCCCTGACCTCCAAGGTCTTCCATCCAAATCCCAAGCTGACCCAAACGAGCTCAGCTTGTGAGAGCTCGCAGGCTGCTAGCACCAAGTGGAGGTACAGCTGCAGGAACCAGCTGTGTGGAAGGAACTCACTCAGCCACTACGAACAAATACTCATTGAGCGAAGTCACCAAAAAATGCTGCGGACGTATGCGGAGAATGAACAGAACTCATTCCTGACTCCAGCCACGTCCCATTCACCAAAGTTGCCATGGAAACCCATGCGGAACAGCCCATTCAGGATTGGGGGCGGATGAAGGAGGGGAAAATGGCAAGAAAAAGGACCACAAAAAAAGGCTGTTTTTCCTGCACAGACCTGTTTATGAAGTGAGAAATGGTTTCAGGGCAGCCGCTGCAAATTCTTTCACTAGCTTATATTTCCATTTGCTTCCTTTTGCAAGAATTTGTTTTATGAGCAGAGCGCTTGTCAGATCATTAGCTTCCGAGTGCATCTGGTACCAATTGTAGACCTCCCTCTCCTCTCTCTCCATGCGGTTGTACTGCTCCATAACTGTGTCCCCAATACCCAAGGACACAACCCTTCCCCAACCCTGTGTTTACCTCCCCTCTTATACAATGTAACCTTCTCAGGTGTATGGGTGTGTGGGCATGGGGGGTGGTGGCTATTCTCTTGGGACATTTTCTTGTCTCCACTCTCACACTAACAAGGAACGTGACAAGGGAATTTGCTTATGTTCTGCAAGCCACCCTAAGGATGCCACTTTTATTACTACTGATTATTTGCATTGGCATAGCACCTCAGGACCCCAGTCCTGGGCCAGGACCCCACTGTGCTACACACTGTACAAACAGAGAACAAAAAAGTGGTCTCTGCTCTGAGATGCTTACAGTCACTAGGAGTTTGTCCTGTTCTTACTTCTCTGGCACTTTATAAGACCAGGTCCATGCCACAAAGATGTTACAATCTACTATAGAAAGGCAGGTAAAGACATCAAGCTGGAAGGGGAATACTGGGGTGACAAAACTAGGAAGTCTGCAATATTGACTTCTGTGCCATGGCACCATGACGTCTGCTGCACGCCTATGTTGTGACGCAACTTTGTAAGCTCATGAGTAAGCAACACAGTGTCAGCATGCTGCACTGTAATGATGCTGCATATTTCTTTGGAGACCATTTAATATGCTGCTTGCCAGTTCTGATACAGAACAGGGCCTTGTCAGTAACGGGGATGGCGTGACAAGCGTAGGCTGTGGGATCAGAACTATGCCAGCTACAATAGTGCTTAAAAATGGCTGGGTTAAAAGCTCTGCTGGCATAAACCTCAGAGGAGTTATATCAAGGGAAGGGACTTGGCTTGCTTGTCTCCAGAATGGTTTCAATGATCATTGATCACAGCTTTCCTTTTCAGAAGACTATCATTCATAAAAAGAACACCATGTACTACAGAAGCCCTTAGGATCCCCTTATTCTAGGCACTCTACAAACACGCAAAAGACAGTCTACGTGTTACAGCCAGCTTAGAGGCTAGAATCTATAGCACATCATGGTTTGGCATGATTCTCAAGAACAAGTGTCATCCATAATGACCTATGGAATCTATACTCGCCTAGCAGTATCTGTGGTGAGATGCCATAGACAGCCCAGCTTTGACCTCAGCATGAAACAGATCTTTCTTTCTCTTGTTGATTATAACAGATGAATACAGCTTATCCCGTCAGCCCACTCTTGCAGTCCCATGACACTTGGATATTTTGGATGGGGGTCGTGCAAGAAAAATCAAGTAGTCAATATTATTTTTTTCTTCCATGCAACATCTCAGAAAATACCCAGCCTGTATCCCAGCCTGTATCCCAGCCTCTTTTGCAGCCCAAACAAATGATTTGTTGTGACATTTTGGCAAATGGCCATTTTGGCAAACAACTATGTGATGCTTAGAATCGCCCCCTGGGTCTTGAGGACAAAACTCATCAACCAAACAAAATTTCAAATCTGGAAATACCTGAAACTGCTCAAAGATGGCTCCAATGGAAGTTGTGGAACCATGCAGGTTTTTAAGGAAATTGGACCAATTTTGCAAGCAAAGCAAAATACGAAAACCTCAAATTTCTGAAAACATGACAATTTGGATTTTATTGTGAATATTTCAAAGAGCCCAGAAAATACTGGTGGGCTTAACCAAACCAAACAGAACCTTCTAAAGGCACCATAAATCACCCATAAATCTGCTGTAACATCTGCCCAGGCTGCAGTCTCATTGGCTGCTATAAAATTAAGCTGCAATTTTAACAAGTGAAAAGTATTATTAGAAGTGATTTCGATACTGCTGTCAACATACAGGGTGATGGACAATGGAAGCTCAAGGCTCCTGAAGTCATAGGGAGTCTTGGAATTGACTATAGTGCGCTGTGCATCAGGGCCATGCTGCCAATCAAATAAGAGATGCCCACCCTAAAGCAATCTGGCAAACACAGATTGATGGATAAATGAGGAGAGGTGATTGTAGATGTGTGAGAAGTTCCTTCAGTGCAGTTTCTATTGGAAATCTCCATGGTCTTTTGCGGAAGGAAAAAGAATTTTCCTCTGGTGGAGATTTCTCCTCTAGGTGGAGCATGATGCAACGTGGTGTGATGGTTGGGAGAGGTCTTCTCTGATGTCCTCTTTACCCTCAAACCAAAGCAGCTTCTTTGAGGAAGGTGCTTGTTTCTGTTACTTTATTACAATTTCATTCCCTTTGCCCCACTCGTTTGGGTATCTACAGGAAGAGTTGAGCAGGGAGCATTTTTGTCTCCTTTTCTAATAATTATAGCACCTTCCCCATCCAAGATACCACCTTCTATCAAGAACTCTCATGGCACCTTACAGACAATAACTAATTAATTGAGGCAGGTAAGTGTCATTATCCCTACTACACAAATAGAGGAATATAGCAATGAGAAGTGACGTCACTTGCCAAACAGCTCCGCAGGGCAGGGGACTGAACCCAGGAGTCCTGACTCCCAGTCAGGCCACCAGATCTCAACACTAGAGCAGGATTGGTGGGAACAGATTCCTGTTTCCCTCTCTGACAGTGACAGCAAGTCTTTCACTTCTGAGGCATACACAAAGGGGCCGTGCATACACAGGGCCTCTCCCTGCCAGATGCTATAGTTGAGATTCATTGGCCAACAGCCTGAGATATTGAAGACAGCTAGCTGGAGAGACTCAACCTGGACAGCATTAGAATAGTGCTTATAGGTTATATGAAGCCACTGAAAAGAACTGGCAGATTTGGGGATCCTGCTGGTGTAGACAGGGCCTATGTAAAAATCACAAAGAAGGCTGGAGCACAACTACTTTGCCCACCTCTCTGTCCCTGGACAAGGAATGCAACATCCTTGAATGTACTGCTGGAAACAGTCTACCTCCCCCACCCTTTAAAAATGGCATTGTGGAAGACACGAGGTAATCAAACACAAGTTATTGGGCTCCATACTGAAATAATTGGCTGAAATTCTGTGGCCTATGCTATACAGAAGGGCAGATTAGATGATCTAATGGTGCATTCTGGCCTGCACTCTAATGGTGCATTTTCAGTGCAGTCATGTACCCTGAGCTATGAAAATGTGTTTTTATTGTAGATTATCAACTGAGTGGAATGGAGCGAGATGCTTAAGCATTTTGAATAGCTAATATACAAGGCATTGAATCAGAGGGGTAGCCATGTTAGTCTGGAATTGCAGAAGTGACAAAGAGTCCTGTGGCACCTTAAAGACAAACTAAAGTATTAGAGCATAAGCTTTCGTGGGCTAAGCTTATGCTCTAATACTTTAGTTAGTCTTTAAGGTGCCACAGGACTCTTTGTCACTTGTACAAGGCATTGAGCTCCAGAAATGGCCTGCACATAGCAAAAGAAAGAGCATTGCCCACATGCACCTATGTTTGTCTGCATTGCCATATTACGGCCCTGGTCCTGGTCATGCTCTACGGGTGAGCAGCTCACTGGAACGAGTTCCCCAGGTGGCACAGCTCAGCCATCAAGTCCTCCCTGCCTGTCACTAATGCCCAAGGAAGGCCTCATGGGCCAATCACCACTGCCTGAGGAGAAGCAGCTGACAGGAGACTCCAGGGCAGAGCCAAGTTCAAAATCCAGCCCTACAAACCAGGATTATCAAGATCTGAATCTCTCCCCTAGAAAGGGGAGGGGGAGAGTGGGGCACGTGAGTGGGCAGCCTAGAGGAAGTTTGCTGTGATGCAGCTCAGGCTGTATGTGCTAAACGGGGCGCTCAGTCCCACACTTTTCACCAGTGCTAAACTAGCTTGGAACAAATGTTTTTCAAACAAACTTGTGCATCCCTTTCTGTTTCATTCGCATCTCTTCCCTAACACTTCCCTGCCTCTTTCCCCCACTCCTATCTTCTCCTTCCTTCCTGTGTTTCCGTCTGGTCCTTCTCCTTTTCTTTCCCACCTTCCTTTCCCCCACTCTCCCTTCCCTTCCTGACCCATATATTGCCCTAGTCCTTCCATTACCACCCCCACCAAGAGGCTGGCTCTGGGGCTCTGGTTAGGTCCAGCTCTCCTTTTGAGGTTCACCCCCTCAGTAGGGGATAGCCTAGCGTTGGAGGGGCCTGGGAGTTAATTACCAAAACCTAAGGCCAAATCATTCCTGGGTTAAAGTCAGATACTTGGGCCCAAAAGCTAAGGGAACAGCTTAGGGAACTGCAATTCTTCCTCTGCTGAACTAAGAAAAGGCAAAAATTAAAAACGTTCAAAAAACCACAACCAGATTTTTCTTTAATCTTTTAAAACTTGCAGGGGGGAGGGGAGGAATAAGAATACAACGCAGACTGGATTTCAGTAGCACCAAGCACTTCCCAGCACAAGCAAACGTAACCTCCAACAGGCTAAAAATAAAATGCAGTTTAAAAAGTCAATAAATAAAATCTGCTGTCCTGACTTGATGTATAGTCCATACCAAAGAAAACAGGAGGGAATGTGGCTTGGTGTTCACGTGCAAAGAGAAAGGCTGAATGGAGAACAAAACCAATTATCTGGAAGGGGCTGAATTATCAGACAGAGGCGCTGCTTCAGAAACTTTGGGTGCAACAAGGCTATGTCTACACGGCACTGGAAATGAGCCTCCCAACCCTGGTAGGCAAACTCACGCTAGCGGGGCTCAAGACAGCACACTAAAAATAGAACTGTGAGCCCTCAAGCCCACCCAACCCCCTGGCTATTTTCAGCACACTAGAATAGAATATAAAGGTTAGAAGGGATCTCAGGAGATTATCTAGTCCAATCGTCAGCTCAAAGCAGGACTCATCCCAAATTAAATCATCCAGCAGAGTTTTGCCCAATATCCCTAAATGGCCCCCTCAAGGATTGAGCTCACAATCTTAGGTTTAGCAGGCTAATGCGCAAACCACTGAACTAGCTTGAGCCCTGCCAGGGTGAGCTTGTCTCCCAGGACTGGGAGGCTTGCTCCCAGCTGCAGGGTAGCCATGCCCTGTGTAGAAGCGCTACATTGATGCAGCTGCATCAATGCAATGTGCCTGGTGAAGACACTCTATGCCGACGGGAGAGTGTCTCCCGCTGACATAGCACCAATAGGTCACTGTAACTTGTGTCACTCACAGGGGTGGTTTCTTCACACCCCTGTAAGTCACTGTGACATAAGCAGGTGTGTAGACCTGCTCATGGATCCTAAGGGAATAAGGGAAGATCCATTGAAGTCATCAGAAAGACTCCCACTGGCTTCAGTGCGCTTTGGCTCAGGTCCTAATGAAGTACATGCTGAAGTCATTCCTTTCTTGCTACTGGGAGCTTTCAAATGGCTGACCCCATGTGGGCTCAGGAAGGACAGCAATCTAGTCTCCCAGCATTGGCACAGGAAGCAAGCACAACCTTGTTCTCCTGGAGTGCCAAGTGAGGAGGGTAGTCAACGTGCTGCCATCCACTCTGCACCCCGACCCTGACGGTATTGGAGGGCACTGAGGGTGGGGGCGTCTTTTGGATGAGACAACATTCAAAGGCTTGACAGCTTGTGATCCTCAAGGCAGTTTCTGTACTCCCTATAATTCCTCCTGCAGTTTCACCTGGGGAGAATAATCACTTCCTCTCTTTGAAACAACTCTTTCTCATTGCCAGTGCAGAACGACTGCCATGTTCCCCAGAGATGCCGGAATTTCATGTGTAGGTATGTGATCTCTTTGTTGTAGTACAAGTGGAAGAGCACTTTGGGATCCTTCAGGATGAAAGATGCAGAGAAACACAAGGATGTTATTTTTATTATACTGGAAATGAAACTCAATTAAGGTCAGGAAACCTCTTTTTCCAAGTCTCCTTTGTTACTTTTGTGGGGTTATTTTTAATAATAGGCTTACATACACACTGTGTATACGGTCAGTTCAATTCTTTACTGGAACACCACAGATTTCATCTTTTACTGGTGATTGGAAGTCTCTGAACCTGCTAATATGTTACATTTCTGAACTTTTATGGGGTATTTTCTTCCCAGACTGCACCTGCATTTATACTCAATGTATTATTAGGCTTTGTTTTAATACTCTTGTATGTTTGTTTTGGACTTGAAAATCATTTTTAAAATGAAAGAAGGGGGGAAATAATTAGCCAGGCACTTCCAGAGTTGATAAAGAGGCTCTGTTATTGTTGTTATGGCTTCTGCAGACTGGGAATTAGGGGGAGCCAGGCTTTATGGGTCTTCTGCCCCCCCAAGGATGGAACCTTGTTGTCCACAAAATGGGGATGATATGAATATGTTGCACTTCTAAAGCCCACGTCATCCGAGCTACCCAAAGCACTTTCTTGACTCCTAGTGAGACCCCTGGTTGGAAGGTAAGTGATGTTATACAGGGTTTAGAGGTGGTGACAATGAGGCTACGAGAAGCAAAGGCTTTAAGACCTGTTTTAAGACCTGTTGGATGCCCCATATCTTGAATGCCCATATTTATGCACAGAGGGTAAGATTTCCAAGTTCTCAGCGCTCTCACAAGGGTTCATAAAGAACTCAGTTCCCGTTTAAACATGGGCCAGCACTTAGCACATCCCGATTTTCAAACAAGTACAGCTCCTGAGGAGCTCATTGGAATATCCGGTCCTGGGAGTCCGATGGCCAGAGATGCTGAGCACTCTGCCTTCTGCCTGAGGTGGCAGGTGCTCCTCTCTGTGAATCAGCCCCTGGAATAGCTTGCCTGATTAGGGTCAGTGGCAGAAGAGGGGATTAGATCCCAGAGTCTTGGCTCCTAGAGCCCTTCCTACCATGATGCCTCCCAGAGAAGGTGGAGAAAGAGCCACCGGGCCCCCGGTGCTGGGAAGTCGCAGAGTGAGAAAAGGGAATACACAGCTGCCACGGATTGCGGAGTCAGCACCACGGTGAACTGAATCAAGACAAAGTGGCCTGGCCAGCACCACAGTCCACATGACGTCTGAAGAAAGAGAAGGTTTTAAGACCTATGTGGGCTCCTGTCCCTACCGCCCAGCAGGACAAACTCAGCACACTGATGACAAGGAGGATGGCTCCTATTCCAGAGCCAGTAGGGGGGCATCTCTCCCCCCACAATTTTATCTCCTCTCCTAGAGCTCAGCCAAAAGCCTGAGGAGGGGTAAAAATGGATCATCCCTTCTGTCCATGCAAACCTGCCTCTTTCCCCAGGACTTGCCCCCGCATACCTATCCAAACCCCAAGAGCTCAGAGGTGTGATTCCCCATCCCCAAATGTCTCCCTCTCCCTTTGATTCCTTCATCCCATAAAAGTCTCCCTCCTTCAAAGGGAGTATGACGAGGTACCACTAGCACCATGATTCCCATTGATGCTGGAGGGCAAGCTGCTACTGCTGGCAAATGATGCATTCGTGCAGCTCAGCACCTCATTGGGTGAGCCTGACCCACAGGAAAATGATGGAAGGTGTGGATTCCACTTGGCAATGACGAGTGAGGCTTACAAAGCTTATGCTGTGGATTCAATCCAATTCCCAACAACCCCAGGAGATGTACATCAACTCATGAAGTTCTCTGACTTTCGTGAGTCCGGTGATTTCAGGGGAGCTACACTAGAGAGGACTAACACCCAGGATCTGCAAAGCTATGCTATTCATCAGCAGGTCGTATGTACTTTAAAATCCACTTTCATATGGCGTGAAGGCTACGTGATATGTCTCTTTGCTTGCTCACGTCAGTACTTAAAGGGACACCACTCATTTAAAAGTGATACTTCTGTCTGAAATGTATCTATTATTGCTATAAATAACCTCCCTGAGATTTCAATAAAGAGATCATAAGGAAAAAAATATGCCATTCCCTATCTTTTCAATTTGTTTTGTGTATCTGGCAGTCTTTGTGTATGGCCCATTCCACCATTCCTTCAGGATCAGCCAGTTTCCCACCTTGTTTGTGTGGGTCTTTCACACAGCAACCAGAGAAAGAAATATATTTTTAAGTCTGGGAAAACGTGATTGTAAAATCACACCATTGGCAGGGGCTAAGGGGCATGAGTAGCACCCATGACTACCCCCAAAAGGAACCTGCCTCAATTTCAGATGGACGGTGCACCTTCAATGCGGACTTGAGACCAACGTTTACAAGTTTATTCACTAAGAAAGCCGTGATTTCTGGTTCTGTGTAAATCGCATTCACCCTGAAACTCTGCTATGCATTCCAGAGCTCTGTATAACTCACTCACATCACATTAGTGTTCTCTCTCTCTCTCTCTCACACACACGCTTACTTCATTCTTTCATGCAGTGCCATTCATAAAGAAAACTTATAACAGTAACAGTTAGTATTAGAGATGAGCATGGACAAAATCCAAAATTCCCAGTTGGACGCTATCTGCATAATTGCTTGAATGAGAATCCTGGATCTGGACTCTTCTAAACTTTGGAAAAATTAGGATCTGGATCCACAGCCAAACTTTGCGTCATCAATCATCAGCATCATCTGTTATCGTCATTAGAACAAATCTTACCACCTTTCTTTAATTCCTTCTCAGCTCTGTGTCTTTGGCTCTGGATGTGCCTTCTGCATTATTTATTTATTCATTCAATCTTGGATGTCAGTTCTTCCCTCTTTTCCTTTGCAGTGTGATTTATTTGGAACATGCTGCCCTACTCTGCAAATACTGCTCCTCAGTTACATATTTTACTAAGATATTTGGAGGCCTTTGAGCATTGGACACCAATAAATTAAAGTGCGTTATTATTAATTAATTATTAGTATCATTACTGAAATAGCCACGTGAGACTTGGTAAAGGAGCAGCCTCTGAGAGATGGGGTGGAAGCTCTGGGCAGAGGTATTTGAGGAATCTAGCATGGCACCCAAATCCAAGTAGGAAGAGAGGAGATTCCCCTCCCCAGCGGAGTTTTTTGGAACAGGACTGGGACATCCGGCGGTAAAGTGGAAGGAAACCAAAACACAAATGGAATGGCAGGAGCCTGTCAAGCTCCCGCCAATGGTCTGTTTTATGGAGAGTCGCTCTCCTTGTGTTTCTCTCTCCGAGTTTAACGACAGAGTGGTGGATGCCAAAGCTGACTTGGGAAGTTTCAACTCTATCTCCTGAGGGACGCTGTTAACCAGTATGTTGTGTTTAACGCCAGGATGTCCAGGGCTCGAGCCTGCAAGGCACTGAGCACGCTGAGATAAGCATGTGCATCATTCTAAGCATGTGAGTAGATCTTTCAAGTCAATTGGACTGCTCACATGCAAAAAGTCCAGTATATGGTTAAGTGCTTTGCTGGATCAAGGCCTGACAGAGGCAAGGCTCCTTAGGACAAATAGTATGTGATAATGTAATTAAAGAGTGTATCACAATGCTACGCAACAAGGGACTGAATCAGGCTGTTCAGGGGACCTTATATTAGCATTGTCTCACTATCGAGTGCTTGACTTAATTCTAATGACAATCTTTTAACACTGAGTTTCTGTATCCCTCTCTCACACCCACCAAACTGAACTATTTTCCTAACTATTTTGCCTACTATCAGATACTGAATCAAATCTCAATATCTTTTGTCTGAGTGCATTTGAACCATTTGAGTAGAAAGGGTGATGGAGTGTGTATAAAGAGCCAGGGGCCCAAGGTAAAAGTGTAGTGCAACTCCAGAGAGAATCTCTATTGTTTTAGCAGTGGAGGGAGAACAGAAGAGGGGCAGGCTGGGTAGGCTGGGTGCAGGAACTGCTGTGATTTTCAGCTGATGTCCACACCGGCTGTGAACTTCACCCACTTGCAAAGCCCTTCATCTGGTGGCTGCACGGGCCCCTTATATTCTACTCCAGCCACGACTCTTTACTGAGATAGAAGCAGAAATTAGAGATAGAAACGATCTACCAGCCCAGGATTACTCTTTACGCTCTATGTCCACACTTGGAGCTGAAGATGCAAATCCCAGTTCGAGGAGACACACCTGCTGTAGCTCTGATGGAGAACAGAGCGCAGCCATGGCACCATGAATAGCAGGAGGACTAGCCGCCCTGTCCAAGGCTCATCCTTCACAGCCCTTGTGTCACTGAGACTATTCTCTATTTTTAGCACTGTGGAAATCAGTGTCAGATCAGGTCTGGCTCCTTGAGCTGGAATTCACAGCTCCAGCTTGAAGTCTCGTTATACCTACAGTGTTTGTCCAGGAACAAGGAGGTAGCAGCTCTAGCTGAACGAAAGGATATCACCCTCTGGCTGAGACCTTAGAAGCTATGCTCTAAGCTGGATGTCACCTTCTGCAGGAGTGACAACCCCAAAGCCAGCAGAGCAATGGCCCTCGCCCAGCAGCAACACAGAAGAATCTGAGGCAATGTGGTACCTGTGTCTCTGGAGGCCATGTCCCTCGTGTTCCAGGAAGCAGGTGTTCGGTGCGGAATTGCTGAGGATGGAGGAAGTCCGCAAGGCCACAGCGGAGATGCCCACTAAGGGGGAGGAGAAATTGAGCAGCACTGAGGTGACCCGGTGGAAAAGAAAATCCTGGCTGTGGGTCACGTTGATGACCAATGGGTTCCGCTGACATGACAGCTCATGCGTCCCTAAGAGGGATGAGATAACAAGAAATAAGCAATTAGCCCAGCTCAAGGATTGTTTAGCTTCCCTGGGTTATTCCACAGCTCAGACGCTACTGCTGTGGTCTGCCTTTTCCACTAAGCAACCTGCAAGGGATTCCTTCCCAGTGAGGAGGTCAGACAGGACACGTCCAAGGCAAACTCTTCTGCTTCAGGCCAATCAGCAACTAGACTAGGATCAAGAAACCAGGAGAGGGAGAGCCAGTGCTGAGAAAATTGGGATGCAGAGAGGATCTCACCAGACAGAGGGTACAACAGCCTCCTTCATACTGGTCTGCCAAGCGGCACAGACCACCTCAGCCAACAAAAGAGGCAGGGAGAAGCTAAAGGAGGACACTGTCAGAGAAGTGTGGAGATCTCCCAGCTCCCACTGAACTCAGGGCCAACCAAAGAGGCCATAACAATTTGGGCCATTTGCTAGGAGCTGACTGACACAGTCCTGCCTTAGCTGCTCAGGCGTTTCCTCAGACCCTGCTAGACTACTCGCTCCCTGCAAAGGAAAGCCCAGGGTGAAGCAGAGAGGGACTCAGGAGGAGAAGGGAAATGGGAGCTCTCTCACATCAGCTCTAAGTGCACTCACCCAACGAGTGATTGCGCCTCCTCTCATCCCCAAGCTGGACGGTCACAGTCGGCTTGTGCTGGCTGCCCGGGGCAACGCCATCAGAGACCAGGAAAATAAAGACTGAGGTGGCCAGTCCAGGTCTGTCGAAGCACACCTGGCAACGAGAGTACAACACCAGAGGGGACATTAGGGTAGGGGATTACAACAAAGCAGACAGATCTACACGGGATAGGGCTCTGCATTTTAGAAGCAATGCTATTGATCAGTCAAATGAACAAATGGGACGGACAGACTGATATATGTTTAAATAGATAAATTAGATATGTCCTGCTCATTCTGAAAGCCCCACACAGCATTCCCAGCGCACACCAATCGTGACTTGTAACAGTGTTGCCTTTCTAGTCTAGGTTCCTCAGACAGCTCTGCCAATGCATTTCACTCCCTGACCCTGAGAATCCAATTGCAGGCCTCTCCCCACCAGTCTGAGACCATACAATTCATCCCACTGATATGAATCCTGAGGTGGCAGGCTGGTGGAATTACAAACTGTGTCACTGAAATGCTTCCATGTAAAGCGAAATACCACAGGTGGCTTGAAAACAGCTGCCAGCCAAGGAACTGAACGATCTGGGGCAGGAGGCAACATCTAGCAGGAAAGCTGCACTTCCACCAACTCCTCTATGAGCCACAAAGGCTGCAGGAGACAGCAGTGAAACTCAGAGCATCAGTCACTGGAGAACAGGCACTCTTTGAAAGAGAGGGGGACCTAGCCCCCCAATGTGCGGAAGCTTTTGATTCAGATCCACCCCATGCAAGGCTCTCGCTAAAATCAGACCAAAGACAAGGAGCAAAAGATTCCAGATACAGCAACACTTCACATGGCCACAAATCCATCAACAGCAGACAGCTCGGGTAGCCAGGCTGAGTGCTGAGGAGCAGGAATCTCCCCCACATTGCAGCCTCAGGGCCCTGCTATTATTAATTAAATGAATATGGCTCCTGGAGGCCCCAACCGAGATCAGGTCCCCATTGTGCTAGGTGCTGTTCACACACATAGCAACAGCCAGTCCTTGTTCGGAAGAGCCGACAATGTAAACAGACGAGGCAGAGTGGAGTGAAAGCAGACAGAAGTGAGATGACTTATCCAAAGCGGCAGAGGAGAACCAGGAACAAAACCCAGGCTCTCCACAGGCCTGGGCCAACAACCTGCCCACATAATACAGCCCCCAGGAGCCTGCAGCTCCTCTGCGGCCCTCACCCACAGAGGAGGGATGACTGGTGGAGCCTTGTAACTGCAGAGGCACTGGCCCTACTCTCCTCCAGCCTAGCCTGGCTTCACTCCACCACTGACAGAGGCACTTTGTGGTAAACAGAGAGAGCCCATTATGCAGGTTCCTCAAATCCTGACTCTGCTCCCCTGGGTCTGTTATGGTGACGGCCCTCCATACCCGAAGAGGACTGGCGTGCATTGAATGTTGCCAACTTTCTGCTTGCACAAAACTGAACACCCTTGACCTACCCCTGCCCCCCGCTTGTGTGTGTCCCCGCCCCTCCTCCGAGGCCCCGCCCCTGTTCACCGCATCACCCTGTCCCTGTTGCTCCCTATCCCCACCCTCACTCACTCGCTCATTTTCACCAGGCTGGCTCAGGCAGATGGGGTGTTGGAGGGGGTTAGGGCTCCGGCTGGGGGTGCGGGCTCTGGGGTGGGGCCAGAAATGAGGGGTTCAGGGTGCAGGAGGCAGCTCCAGGCTGTGACAGGGGGTTGGGATGCGGAGGGAGTGAGGGCTCTAGCTGGGGGTGTGGGCTGTGATGGGGGCTAGGTCTGAGGGATTTGGGGTGCAGGAGGGGACTCCAGGATGGGACTGAGGAGCTCAGAGTGCAGCGAGGGATTCTGGGCTGGGGCAGAGGGTTGGTGCGGTATGACGCTGGGGGTGCAGACTCTGGGGTGGATTACAGGTTTGGAGTGCAGGAGGGTGCTCCCAGCTGCAATGGATGGGTTTGGAAGAAGATCAAGGCTAGGACAGGGGGTTGGGGCCTGGGAGGGAGATCAGGGTGCAGGCTCCGGGAGGCACTTAGCTCAAGTAGCTTCCGGAAGCAACGGCTTGTCCACCGTCCAGTCCCTATGTAGAGGTGCAGTCAGGGTGGCTCTGCATGCTGCCCTGTCCACAGGCATCACCCCAGCAGCTCCCATTGAGCACAGTTTCTGGCCAATGGGAGCTGAAGGGCAGCACTTGGGGAGGAGCAGAGTGCAGAGCCCTCTGGCTGCCTCTACGTGTAGGAGCCAGAGGGGGACATGTGCTGCTTCCTGGGAGTTGTGCGGTGTGGAGGCTAGCAGGGAGCCTGCCAGCCCCGCTGCACGGCGCCACCAACTGGACAGTCAATGGCTTGATCAGCAGTGATGACTGGAGCTGCCAGAATCCCTTTCTGACTGGGTGTTCTGGTTGAAAACCGGACATCTGATCACTCTAGCATTGTCTCATAATGAGGAATAACCCAGGACCTCCCCCCAGCCCCGGCCCCAGGAACTAGGCACAGTGAGGGGGATACAGTGATCAGAGGATGGGACAAGTATTTCAGGTTCGCAGTCGCTCACTGGGAAACACAAAGAGCTGACTCAGGTGTAGGGCAAAGCAAGGCAGAGGAAATATCTTTCTGCACCTTCGCCCCAAATTCCCACTCAGTCATCACTCAGGCTGGGCAATTTCCTGGTAACATTTCCCTCCTGTTATGATTTCACGCTTGTTGCATTTCCACCTCCTGTCCAGCATTGGAAGCCCTAAGACACCAGGAAGGTCAATCTCGTCAGCACCACGGCCTGCTCCAAAGCAGGAAGCACATTGCCATGGAGAGTTCCAGTTCTGCACACCCAAGAAGCTTGGGTCATTTGGATAAGCACCTCAATATCAAACGCTCATTCCAGCCTAACTTGTGAGGGCCAGATCCTCGGCTTGTGCCAATTTGGGGGACGCTCCTTATTCCATCCCTCCCCACTGCTTCCCTATGCAGGCACTTGGCAAAATCTGTTTCTGAATTAAATCTACAGTATCTGGCTTATCTCACTAAATATTCCTGGTGTGTGCTTTCTTTTTCTTATTATGGATTGAGGTGCAGTTGGCTATATTTTAATTTTCTTTCTTTCTTTTGCTTAATTTCCTGCTTGTTACATTCTGACATGACTCCAAATCTTCCTTGAAACTGATGCATAGGAAATAGAGAACAAAGCACTGCCATTGGAAAGTGTTCCTCCATACATCAGAATATCTCACATCTGCAAGTATACCAGCTATGCTAAGGTGCATTATGGGAGGCTAGTTATGTTGCACAGATATTTGCATTCTTCAGCAGATGGCCACGCCCACTTATATCTGTGCCTTCATGTAGGGATACAATGATTTCTCTGCCCTTTAGTGCCACCTATTGAAAATGTTTCATTCCATACAACTGGATTCCTGTACGTAATGAGCAATGTGATTGCTCTTTTAAAGCATGTGACATGGAGCATTAAACTAGTCCTGTAAGTGGAGGTGTATGCATGTTCTACTGAGGTGTGTGTGTATATTTGCATGGGAGAGTGTTTTTTCATACACATGTGTGAATAAGAAACCTGCTTCCCAGACCAATCTGTTAGCAATCAGGCAAACACTATAAAAGAGAAAGAACATGGGTATATTTATTACTAGCCCATAAATAATTTTATGGATGGAAAATAATAGTACACCTAAAATGAGCATGTGGAGCCAGTAATGAAAGTCTTTCATATAAACATCTGCCCAGAAGTTCCAATGCACTGGAACATGAGTTAATCCGGGTGAGAAGTGCCCCATCAGGGCAGCACAAAGAGGGGTCTTTCCTCTTTCTTGTGAACAAAGGAAGAAATGGAGGGCATTTTCCCTGGCATAAGGACAGTAAGGACCCCAGAGGGAAGGTCCAAGAGAGAGAGACAGAGGAGAAAGAAGGCTATACAGGTAGAGTTCTCTGTAGAGGCATAGGACATTAGAGATACAGGGGTATTAGGGACAGAAAAGTAATAACTGTTTATTGACCAATGATTAATGATGCATTAAGTCTTCCAACTGCCTTAAAAATGGTAATTATAGACAATCTAGGACTAAACAGGGCAACATGCCCCATATAAACTGTATGGAAAGAGCAAAGACAAATAACAACCTCCCAATAATAGAAGGCAGCAGCCACATAAAATTAAACTGCGGTTACAATCAGAAAATCAGCGTTGTATGAACTGCATCTTCCTAATGGATGTATCGGCTCCCTGTGTCTCTTCTACTCATGTCCTCCTTACGTGACTAAAACCCAGGTGTTATTCTCCCTGGTGGAGTTGAGACCAGTGAAGCTGTGGGACAGTCTCAGATGGTAGGTCAGAAAGGCCCGGACTCCCATCTTCTCTAACCTGTCTGTGGACATGTCAGGAATTCCAGGCCAGCCTTCTCACCTCCCAGAAGAGATCGGCTCTAAGGCCTTGGGGCCACACTGCCTCTTGTGCAGTCATTTACGCCAGCGCAACGTGGGCAAAAAATGAGCTAAAGCAGAACAGCAGCAGCAAGGGCAATGCTGAAAGACTTGGAGCTTTGTCACAATATATATATATATAGTGACAAAGCTCCAAGTCTGTACTTGTGGGTTCTGCGCTTCCTGGCAGATTTAGAGGCCTCAGAAACTCATCTAGGCCCCAGAGTGACCTCCCTTTCTCAGTATAATTGGCAAGAGTCACCACCTAGTGAGTTGCCTTCATCACAGGCCAGTATGGAAGATGGAAAAAGGGGGGAGCCCGGGCCCGCCCTCTACTCCGGACTCCAGCCCAGGGACCCTAACAGTATCAGCTAAGATGGCTGACCTTTTAGGCACAAAACACAATACAATTCCCTGGGCTACTCCCCCACAGCAGTCCCTGCTTCTTCAAACTCCACTTCACCCTTACCTCAGGGCCTCCTTCCTTCTGGACGATATGTTGTCCTACACTCAGTCTCACCAACAGCATAACTTCCTTCCACAGCTCCTGACACCCACAGCCCACCTGACTAACTGGGAGGTTTTTATCTGGTTTCAGCCAGTCCCTGATTGGCTTCAGGTGTCCCAATCAGGCTAGCTGTTTCTACTCCTTTCTAGAAGGTTCTTAATTGGCCCCAGGTGTCTTGATTGGCCTGGAGTAGCCTTTGTTTGGCTATCCAGGGAACAGGGACCTGCACACCCTGAGACTAATGTACCTGCCTTCCAGCACTCTCCTATATCCTTCTGGTCTGACTCCATCACAATATATATATAGTCTTGTCTGGCAAAAAAATTTCCCTGGAACCTAAGTGCCCCCATTTATATTAATTCTTATGGGGAAATTGGATTCATTTAATATCATTTCACTTAAAGTAGCATTTTTCAGGAACATAACTAGAATGTTAAGCGAGGAATTACTATATGTGCCCGGCAATGGCTTTTTCATTTACAGAACACTGTTGTAGGCTTCTATCTCCCTCGCCGTGGTGATACATGCGCTTGCAGCCTCAGGCTCATATACTAATGGGGTTGAAACGAGTAATACATGTGCCAGTCATTGGCTTTCAGTTGCTAGGACTCATCTGTAGAATGCCTGGGTGTAGCTGATGAGTTTGTGACCCAGCTGAGGGACAGCTCATCATTACTCCAGGACAGGAGGAAGGGAAAGAATTGGCCTTTATCCCTGAAAGTATGGGACAAGATAGGAAAGCCCTCCCCCACCTCTACAATGTATCCTTCCTATTAAGCCCAGGTACCCAGCACCACTTACTTTGAGCCAAACTCTCTCATCATCCAAGGGCGTTTTCTCCCCATCAGCAACCTGAGCATCATCGCGGCTGGTGGTGCAGGGGAACCAAGCAGCTAGGGAGTGATGGTCTGGCATATCTTGAGGATGGGATCTGCACACCTGGAAAGAAGAGATTTTCAACCCCAGCAGCAGATGCATTGGAGGCTGGTAGTTCTCTCCCTCCCTTCCCTTCCATGCCCACTAGGAAAGAGGCACCACAGCATTAATCAGAGCAGAAGGGGGCGGGATGACTTACGTCACCTGCTTAAATACAGAATATTTCAGAGTACCTGTGGATTAAGGGAAAGACTATGGGCTAGATCACCGGTGTAAATCAGCACAAAGCCCCTGATTTCAGCACAGGGACCCCAACTTACATCAGCTGAGACTGAGGCTCAATAGTCTAGAAGAAAAAACGTTCCAAATAATAAATATAGACGGTCAGATCCTCAACTGGCATAAATCGCTCCAGAGAGGGACCAGGTCTCAAAGAACTTACTTTACAAACTAAGATGATATATTATTTAAGATGATGGAGCACAGAGCTATAGGAACTTCCAGACCACACCACGTCCTTCTAGGCCAGCATCGTGTCTCACACAAAGACCAACACCAAATGTTTCAGATGAAGATGCAATGAGAAGTATGCATAAACATCTTCCAGGCCATTCAGCCCTGATCCACAGCCCATTGAAGTCCGTGGAAAGATGCCCATTAACTTCAAAGGACTTTGCTTCAGACATTAAGTGTTGGCCATATGTCCTGAAGCATGAGGGTTTATATCCTTTCACACCCTGATCCTATAAGCATTTAGGTCCATGCTAATTTTTATGACTGCAGTGGGATATCTCATGGGCTTAAAGTCATACATGTACTCAAGTGCTTTGCTGGATCAGGGCCATAGTTTCTCATCATATCTGGTGTAACAATAATGTACTGTCTATTCATATAAGGGTGAAATTCACTGTTACACAGAGGGCCAGCCCGAAGTAGGGCTGACATTAGAAGTGCATAGTACTTTCTGAATCCTTTGTAAAGCCCCTGAACTCAGTGCAACCTTGTGGCAGTGAATGCCAAGGGTTAACAGTGCTGGGGGTTCGTTAAACAGCCTGTCCCCTGATTAGGTGTTGTCTTTTGGGTAGGCCTCATGCAGTGTGATGGACAGCGAAGCTTAGCACATCATGGCAATGCAAGGATTGTTGTCTGGATTTTCTTTTCCAGTTTATATGGCTGATTTTAAGCCACCAAAGTGTGAAAGCTGCTTTGCTGGGAGGGCTGAATCTCACAGGGCTTTGGGAACAGGTGCTCCATTGGAAGGGACAGGAAAGGCAAAGACACCGTAGAGATCACATCGGGTTTGGGCCTTCCTCGGTACAAGGAAATGCCAAGCCTCACCTTCACAACAGGCTCTCCGGTCACCATGGAAACGGGACATGACTTCTTGTCCTGGTAAGGAGTGTAGGCCTGTGCTGCCCACTGATCCATGTACCCTTTGGGAGTGTAGAGGCCACAATCCTGGATGCTGCTTCTCCTCTCGAAGGGCTCACACACTCCATCCCCCTCATGAACATAACACAGGCTCGGCTCTCCTGCAGAGAGGCCAAAGACTAGAAGTTTAGTGTCTACGATGTTTCTGCTGGAGGCAAACCCCTGAAGAGGGTCCTGGCAGCCAGGACAGCCCACTGCAGGGATGTTACGACAGGAGAAAAAACTATACCCTTCCACTGGGTGGCCATCATGATACAAAAGGGGGTGGCCAAGAGAAATAATGGGCTGACTCAGCACATGACTTACCAATACAGTGGAAGCCTTTTTCCCTTTTACATTTCCCAGAGCAGCCATCTCCATCTAACAGGTCTCCATCATCGCACTCCTCTTCCAAGCTCCTAAGAGACCGTCAGCAAGAAACGTTAACGCCCTCTTGACTAGCTGCCCTTAGAGCTTTTCAGCTCCATAAGGGTCAGGACCTCATGTTTAAGGACAACTCTCAAGTCAGATTTCACAGGAGGAATCATGGGATGCCAGCTACATGGAGGGAGAGAAGAGTCTGACTCTTGTCAAGTGAGGAAGGGAAAGCCAGGGTGGGAGAAAAGAGGCCCCACCCCACCTGGGGAAGTCAGGATGGGAGCAAGTGCAACTACCAAGCCTGTGTCAGAGAAGAGCCACCAGGTGATGTCAGATGTGAAGAATGGCCAGTTTTTCCACTGAGAGTTAGACAAGTCAAGGTGGGGTAAGGGCTAGGGATGAGTTGAGTGAGTGTGTGGGGCGGGGGGAAAGTAATAGCCATGTGCTAGATTTTATAAGAAAACCAGAAAAAAAATTTACAAGCAGCATCTGTTGGAGTGCAGCAAAAAGCTGGTCTGATAGCAAAAATGATTAGGTGAATTCAGGTTTACTCTCGTGTACACACACACACACAAGCACACACACACTCCTTCACACTCAAAACTTCAAATATTCAGTGTTCTCACACACTCTTCATCCACAAAGATGCACAATGTGAAAATCAACCTTCTCTCCACTCTCTTGACTTTGACTCACTGTTATTTCCCAACGGTTTACAATTGTTTACTAAACAAGACTTCCTAAGCTGTGTTCCCAACTGCCTTTTAGATCAGTCACGTCAAACGTATATCACAAATCTCCACTACTTGCCTCCCATTTACACTGCTTGCTCAGTTTTTTCCACTTCACTCAGCTTGGACAGTGGCACTAACGTGGTCATTCCCCAGACACTTCACTGTAGTAAATCAGCAATGAAGTCAATGGAGCTATGCCGAATTACACCAACAGAGGATCTGGCCCTGTTGGGTCTCATGCACTTAGCACAATCACTTTGCTTTGGGTTTCACAACACTGCAAGGGGAGGCTAACAATTTACAAAGCTGTTTACACTGGAAACATGACACAAATTTTTAGCAGAGAGGATAGTTAACAATTAGCCCAGCTTACCAGGAGATGCTGTAAGTTTCCCATCATTCAGGGTCTTTAAATCAATATTGGATGTCATTCTAAAATGTATGCTCTAGCAGAAAGCCACCAGTTACTGGGAACAATGCAGAATCACTGGGTGAAGTTCTCTGGCCTGTGCTATGCAGGAGGCCAGACTAGATAATCAGAATGCTCCTTTTGGGGTTTAAAAATTTATGACAGTTTATAGAGATTTGTTCTGGCCCAAGTATTGGACCAAGCACCTATTAATTTTGGGGAAGTTCAGATCATAATCCAGATCCAAACTCCGCACCTTGCAAGGCCCATCTTTACCTTCTAAGAAGCATTAAATTTTGCAAAATACTTTGGGTTTGAACCTTCATTCTTTTGCAACGGTTTGGCACCACTGACTGGAGTGGAGTTATGCTGGCATAAATCTGGTGTCATGGAGTAAAGGATCAGGTCTTCTGTTTACCTTTGGATCTACCCTACTAGACTGAACGGCTTTAAAAACATTTCCCAAGCAGAATTCAGCACTTACATGGTCACTTTTCCATCTCCACAATAGGGAGCACCGTGAGTATGGATCAAAGACGGAGAGGGTTCTCCCACGGCTGCCCCAGCCATGGCCTGCACCTGGTACCGGTACAACTGGCCCGGTGTGACATCCCTGCAGAAACACAGAGGAATAAAACAAACTAGGAGAGAACAAACACTATGTGGGAAACATAGGCCTGTATGTGGCGATTTGCAGTGGATTCATTAGAGGCAAAGAGGATGCTATGGGTTATAAAAAGCATGTGTGTTGTACCTAAGCAGAATGGAAAGGTAACTGTGCTGTGGACGCTGCCCTGCTAGGTAGGAAGTGCTGCAATAATTGGCTGATGAATTTACCCTAATTGCAGCTCAGTTGTAAAGAGTATATCAAAGTCTATTAAGTAACACAATGACCGATAATAACAAATGTTAATGAAAAATAAGTCAAGTTGCTTTTAGCAGTGAGTGTTGTAAACAGGTGCAAGGGAACCGGAGAGACTAAATTAGTCCAAACCAAAAAGGCCACGTTGATATAATTCAAGGACCATGTTAAAATCATGCTCGGTAAAAACAGAAAATGTGGAACTGGAGATTAATAAATAAAAATTGAAGTGTCAGATATTAGGCCTAATTGTGTGCAAAATAATGGAGACGTGATATTCCACCCACCATTCCCTTTGTGGGTCCTTAAAGAAAGAGACTGGGGGGAAGAAGAATAAAAACAAAAAGGTGGAGGCTACTAAAGCAAGCTTCACAGTCACGGCTGCCACACTCACCATCTCCTGAGACCCTGGGCCTTCAGCATCCTAACCCTGAGAGATATCTTGACCAGCCCAGGCCAGTGAGAGGGCTCCAGAAAACACCACTGCCTCTATTGGCTCCAGCTGAATTCCCAACACCAATTGGGATGCCACAGGATTGGACTTAACAGTAGTATAATCAGCAACATCTCCAGCCCATTTCAACTAACTACTTCTCTTTTCCCTCAAAGGGCAGTGATAACTATCTGATACCAACTGTCAAACAAGGGAGCTTTTCCTTCTAAAAACTTTCTCCAACTAAAGGAAAAGGGGAAAAAATCTGTTGATAAAAGAAAAGCCCTACTTGATAATTTACATTTCAAATACTTTAACTGTTTTCCCTTTGCATAAATATAAAGAGAAGGGTAACAACCTTTATGCATGCAGTAGTATACAATCCCTCCTGGCCAGTGGTACAAAATCATTTACTTGTAAGGGGTTAAGAAGCTCAAATAACCTAGTTTCACCTGACCAGAAGGACCAACAAGGAAAGAAGATACTTTCAAATCTGGGGCGGGCGGGGGTGTTTGTGCTCTTTGTTGGTGTGTTCTCTCGGAGCCAGAGGGCACCAGGGAACGAAAATCCATCTCCTACGGACAATCCTCAAACGAGTCTCTAAGCTTACAAAAAGTGTAAGTAAGCAAGGCAAGGCATTAGATTATCTTTTGTTTTAGCTTGTGAATGTTCCCTACATTAAGAGGGAGTTTTATTCCTGTTTTCTGTAACTTTGAAGTTAAGTCTGGAGGAGGGTCCTCTGTGTTTAAATCTTTTATTACCCTGTAACTTTACCTTCCATCTTGAGTTTACAAAGGTGATTCCTTTTACTTTTTTTAAAAAATAAACTACTTCTTTTAAGATTGATTGATTTTCAGTGTCTTAAAAACCCAGTGATTTGGTCTGTGCTCACATGTACCAATTCTCAAACCTCCACAGGAAAGGGGGTAAAGGAGTTTGGGGGGGAATAGTTTGGGGGCATAGGAACTCCAAGAGGTCCTTTCCCTGAATCTATGTCTAAACCACTTGGTGGTGGCAGCAGTACCGTTCAAAGATAAGGAGGGATTTGTGCCTTGGGGAAGTTTTTAACTTAGGGGGTCTTTCATGCGGGTCCCCACATCTGTACTCCAGAGTTCAGAGTCGGGAGGGAACCCTGACATCCTTCCCCTCTGGATCTTTAATAAAAGGTTAAAAGATTTTTTAATGGTGTATTTGTACCAAACAGGCTAAGAGCTCTATCTGAACAATCTCAAACCTAAGTGTGATCCAAGGAGCCTTTAATGCCCACTGGCATAGGGTGCACAGTCTATCTTCAGACCCGACCAATTCACTACACCCAAACCTTTGTTGTCATGATATTTATCCAAAATTGTAGTAGGTACCTTGTGTAAGGTACCACGTGAAAGCTAATAACATGCAGGTTATTAATATCATTGTGAAATTCATGTGTTAACATTACATATGACGTTATGAATTCCCTCTGTATGATGTTACCAGAACATGTTGAGGACCAGACAGCTGAGCCTAGGTAAAAGTGATAAACAGGTGTGGCCTAGGCAAAGGAATGTGAGTGTACTTCTATTTACATATCAGCAGTATTCAAAGCCATCGAGCTAAACCAATGGAGGGTGGGGAGGGAGAGTTCCTGCTCTTGAGCTCATGAGACAGAGAGTGAACATGGGTCCTGCACCCCAGAGAGACAAAGGAGACTGACTCCCCAATAGGCCTTCCTGACTTGTAAGACAAAGACAATCCAAAGGTGAGGCATGATTGCCCTCTAAAAAAGCCCTGTTGGCTATCCTCCAACATATCATGTTCATCTGTATCAGTGGTTTTCACTCTTTTTCATTTATGGGCCCCTAAAAAATTTCAAATGGAGATGCGGACCTCTTTGGAAATCTTAGACACACTTTGCAGGCCCCCAGAGGGCCACAAACTATAGGTTGCTATAGTTTCAAGTTTCAACCAATTTGCCTGAAACTGAAGTTAAGCTAATCAGCCTGGAATTGCCAGGTTGGCCTCTGGAGCCTTTTTTTAAAAACAGGTGTTACATTAACTATCCTCCAGTCATCTGGTACAGAGGCTGATTTAAGCAATAAATTATGTACCACAGTTAGTAGTTTTGCAATTTCGTATCTGAGTCCCTTTAGAACTCTTGAGTGAATACCTTCTAATTCTGATGACCTCTTACTGTTTAATCGATTAGTTTATTCCAAAACCTCCTCTTTTCAGACCTCAATCTGGGACAGTTCCTCAGATTTTTCACCTAAAAAAAATGTCTCAGGTGTGGAAAACTCCTTCACCGCCTCTGCATTAAAGACTGATGCAAAAACATTCATTTTGCTTCTCTGCAACAGCCTTGTTTTCCTTGAGTTCTCTTTTAGCACCTTGATCATCCATTGGCCCCATTGATTGTGTGGGAGCCTGCCTCCTGCTGATGTACATTAAAAAATTTCATTTAGTTTTTGTGCCTTTTGCTAGCTGCTCTTCAAATTCTTTTTTGGCCTTTTATACTTGGCTTGCCAGAGTTTTATGTTCCTTTCTATTTTCCTCAGTAGGATGAAACTTTCCTAAATGTGTGCACACCGCGCCATAATAACTCTAACTCAGGAACCAATCCATGCAAAAAACCTCGATGCCAACTATGCCCACACATCTACACCAGCAACACCATCACAGGACCAAACCAGATCAGCCACACCATCACTGGTTCATTCACCTGCACATCTACCAATGCAATATACGCCATTATGTGCCAGCAATGTCCCTCTGCTATGTACATCGGCCAAACTGGACAGTCCCTACGAAAAAGGATAAATGGACACAAATCAGATATCAGGAATGGCAATATTCAAAAACCTGTAGGAGAACACTTCAACCTCACCGGACACACCATAGAAGATTTAAAGGTCAGCATTTTGCAGCAAAAAAACTTCAAGTCCAGACTGCAAAGAGAGACTGCAGAGCTGCAATTCATTTGCAAATTTGATACAATCAATCAAGGATTGAACAAAGATTACGAGTGGCTAGCTAACTACAAAAGCAGCTTCTCTTCTCTCGCTAGTCACACCTCCAGTTCATCTGCTAGAGGAATACCTCACCCTCCCTGATTAGAGATAACAAGCTGGTTCAGCCTCATTGGACTAACCTTGTTATCTCCCACCTGGTTCTTGCCTACCTATTTATACCTGCTCCTGGATACTTCCACTGCATGCATCTGACGAAGTGGGTACTAGCCCACGAAAGCTTATGCTCTAAAATTTTAATTAGTCTTTAAGGTGCCACAGGACTCTTTGTCACTTCCTAAATGTGTGTGCTTCTAGAAAGCTAACAGGTTGGAGTGTCTATGGAGAGAAAGCAAACCTAAAACTTTCTCTGGGAGGGTTCAGTGAGAGGGGCTGGTCCTTACAGTAGGAAGATTTTGGGATGAATTTGGGGCTAGAAAGGTACTAAGGCCAGGCTGCAAACAGTAATAACCAGGTTGGCCAAAGCCAGGATGAGGCTGATGACCTGCTGGCAGGCTGCTGAGATCAGAGCTGCACAGCCACAAGACACATAGGGATACAAGGCAGACAGTGACCGAACCCCTTCCTGGCCTGCCCAAAATGTCATACTTAGTATTGTAACTCATGCCTGCTCGGTGTGGCACTCTGTCCTCTCTAGGGGTGGCTAGACCAGCTAGCGACGGATGAATCTGCTACATACTTGAGATAGGTATCTTTTAGCTCATGCAGTAGAGGGTCATGCATTAAGCTCCAGAGGTCCCAAGTTTGATCCTGGCCAACTACAACCAGGGTCTGTCTGTACAGTATCACTAGTTTAATGTTAAACAGTAACAAAGTTTATAAACACCTTTTCACTCTCTTAGCCCTTAAAATGAATACATCAGAAGCCAGTGGAATAGTCCTGAGCTCATCCACTTCCTCTTCAGGCCTGGGGACCACCACCAGAGCATGGTGTATTTCCCCAGCCAAGGGAAGCATGGCCTTGGGAGAAGGTTTAAGGTGGGATTTTCAACAGATGGAACTCTGACTGGCTGCACTTGGAGCAGAGTTCAGCCAAAGCTGAAAATCTGGCCCTAAACACCTTTCTGTTTCTTAGGTGTGCAGCCATGGGCACCAGGAATATGATACAGAATGTGCAGAAGAGTTAACAGGTACCGTTTTCTGAACCACCTAATTCCCATTGACTTTCAATGTGGATTAGGCTAAATCACTTTTGAAAATGTGACTTAGGGTCCTAAGTAGTTTCTAAAATTTGCACCCAGTGTTTAATGATGCTCTGGACACAGGATTCTGGGTTTTACAAGGGGGAGAAGGGTAAGCTGGTGTGTGTGAGGAGTGGAGGGGAACAAGAAAGGTAAGGAGTGGGAAAGATGATCCTCAGAACCTCAATTAAATTAGCCTGGCTTGGCCTGGGCATGGATGGATAGATGGAAAGAAGCCACATCTGGGCTTCGAACCCCCTCAAAGTTCAGTGTGTTTGAAACTAGCATGTAAATGTAGGCAGACAGGAATAATTTGGCAAATTCCAATCTAGATTCCAATTTCTCATGTCCCCAAAGTCTGGGGATATTTGGATCTGAGGTTTTGGTTTTGGCCCATCTCTATATCAATCCAACATTCCGGATGCCAATACATCCAAGCCACTAGAACGTATTGCACTATGGCACATGCACATTCACAAAACCAAAAGCACAGGTAGGTTCCTCCCCCACACCAGTTCTATAATTGCTATGAGCAGAGGCATCTTCTCAAGAGGATCTGTGGCAAGTAATCAAGGAGCCTGCTACTTTTCCCTCTAGGGGGACCATCTCATGAAATTATCCCCTACTCTATGTGACTTCAACAGTCATTACTCTGGTTCCACCGATGTGGAAATGTGTCAAAGTCAAAGAGTTTTCTCTAGTGGGAAACAGCTTCCTGGTGAGTATCATGCTAGTGTCATGGAACTGTCATATGCAATGGGGTATTTGGGGTAAACTCTGAGGCTGGGCATTCATGGCACTGCTCACCACAGAGAGGCTGAGTTCTAAAAACATCAATGAATCCAAATGCAGAAGCCAGAAAAGCAAAGAGAACTAGAAAAGCACTCCCACCCCTTGGCCTTTGGTGGACCGATATTGCTACTCACGTGTCTGTGAACTTTCGGTGCACGTGCAACCCCTTTATGGGGGAGCCGCTAGCAAATGGGGGGTCCCGCAGGATCCTGTACTGCACAGGCTTGCAGCTGGAGCAGAGGGGGCTTTGGGGCATGGAGGTTAAGAGAGCCGCATCTATCTCCATCCGCTCATCAAAAGTGTAGACCTTTACCCCAGAAACCTTCCTGTTGACGTTGAGCCTAACGGTGAGTGGGGTGTCACAGAAAGTGTCCAGGGGGCCCAAGTGGATGGACTCCCCATGCTCTGTCAGGATTTCAATGTCAGACAAGGCCTTGGGTGAGTCTGTGGAGAGGTAGGTAGCCCACAGTATGAGAGACTCTGGGTACACGGGATGCAGGAAACGCAGCTCCAGGATACAACCATGCGGCTGGGGGCAAGGAACAGTCATGTTTGTGTGGTACAGGTGGAGCTCTGGGCTCCAAGCCTGCAGGCTGGGCTCACAGGGCTGATCCACATCTGGGGGACCTAGACAAGGGGAGAATATAGATCCCTATAAGAAGCAGGGAAGTTCATTTCAGTAGCAAACAGAGATATATGATCGTCTGTACACACATGGAGGTGAACCCCCACATATATGCACATTTAAACACAGAACATATGCACATGTGCATGCAATGATGCCATCATACGCACACATCCACACGTAGGCACCAACATACAGTGCGTGCTCAAATGTGTCAGAGCATACACATATCAAACACACTTGTGTTTCCACACCTAAATCCTTAGATCCCTAACAGCATGAAGGAACAAATGTACCCCACCCAACACGCATGCTCGCACAGACATACACAGGCCTGAACATGTGTATCTAGGAATTTTTCAACAAAATGCTTTTGGCTGATTTGTTGAAACCAAAACCAATCGTTTCGTGGGAAGGACCAATCTCCATGGGTTGCATGACTGATATACTCTGTATACCTGTGTATCCACAGGAACACCTGCAGACACGTGTGCATTTTGTCAGAAACACAGCTATCCCTGCACACACACACACACGCCTGGACACACACAGACACAGACTGCACCAAGCAGGATTCTGTGATTGGTCTCAGTGCCACTGGCACACTAACTATACACCTGAGATGGAGAGAAATTAGCATGAGTTCATTGCCGGCACCTCTTACCCTGCATTAGTGCTAAGGTTTGTTCTGACCATCCCTTCCAGTCTTAGGCACAAGCTGACAAAGGGGAAGTTAAGGAAACTAGTTTTCAGGCAGATCCCAGTGCAGGGCTCGTGGCCCTGTTAGGTGAGTGTGTTTGCATGAGGAGGAGCAGGGGAGCACACCTGGCTGGCTGTGAGTGTCATCAGTACAGTTAGGCCCATGCTGTCGAGTTTGCCTCTGAATTCTTATTTGATCTCCAAACGTCTCAAGGCTGAAGGGGTTGGGGGCTAGATCATTTCCCCAGCCTAAGCAGCGCAAAAGGAACTTGATGTTTTTCTATAGGCGCAGCTGGAGGGTATTCTGTCACAGGGAGTGGGTAAAGCATTAGGGTCATTCTGGGGTGGGCCAAGGACAGGAGAGGGCATGGATGTAAGCGGGTGATCCCAAGCCAGCAGAATAGTCCCTAGGGGACCATTCCACTTAGTATAAGTTTTATTCTTCAGGGGCCCATCTCAGCCCAGGAGTGGACTGGGCCAAGAGCCACCTTTGCCTCAATCCCACCAGCGACAGCAAAGTTTGCTCAGGATTGAGCCCTATGCAGTCAGCAAGGGAAATCAACACGGACATTGTCTGAGCCCTGGAAAGAGAAGCTGAGCTTAACAACCAGTTTCAAGTTCATGGACTCTGCTGAAAATGCCCAATTTTAACCAAGGCCAGAAACACTTGTCCTATTTAGTGCCCATCCAAGGCCTGGACTCATGCCACTGTCCACATGAAATCCCCCAGGTTGTGCAGAAGTGCCTCTCTCTCTCTCTCCCCAGCTGATATGTGCTGGTGAAAACTGCACACTGGTGTGGAGAAAAGTTCAGCATCTGCTAAGGGAAAAAATAGTTCTGATGTGTAAGGGACAACACGGCCATCTGCCAGCCCGGGAAACGGGAAATGCTGACACTGACAGCTCCAAATATTCTGCTGTTTAACCAAACTGGCACAAACCTCTTTTTTTCCACATTTTGTCACTTTCGCTGATTAAGAGAGACGTTTCCACCCTGCTCCAGTCTCAAGGTGAAGTTTCTAGTGACACCATGAAACCCTTGGCTCTCTCCTCTGCCAGTGGCATATACATACCAGTGTGATTCATGTTGTAATTTGTCCGGAAGGCAAGGCCTGGGGCAAGATAACCTGCCCTAGGGGACTTTTTAAATTGACCTTCTTGGCTCATAAACACTTGAAACACCTATCAGTTCATCCCGTCAGTGGGGAAGGACTGTTCCCTACGCTGTGTTCTCCAGGGCTCTGCCTGCACTTAAATGACCCAAGAAATGAGATCCTCCCCAACACCTCGGGAAGAGTATCCCACTCTCGGGGGCTGGATCAAAGCCTATGGATGTCCACGAGAAGGCTCCTGTTGGCTTTGGATCAGACCCTAAGAGCTGGTGCACCATACACTGGTTTTTCTTTTGGTGATTTCAGTCCAACCGAACAGGTTCCCAGGTGTCTCTTTTCTCTCTCCAACATCCTGGGAAGCTGTTAGTAACCCTGATGAGCTCCCTGCACCCCAAGTCGCTGGTATCTCCGGTACACTGCCTGGGAGCTGATCTTTACCTCATGCAATCTTCTCCCAAGAGGATTTTTATTTTGCATATTTAAATTTAGATAGCTCAGACCTATATGGAAAATTGGACCTCAGATGATCTCATCTCCACCGAGGGGAGTGGCAGTCACCGTGAGTGAGAGAGGACAAGGCACTTTACCTACTGCCTCCTCAGGAGTCCAGTAGCCGGAGGAATCACAGACTCGAGGGGAAGAGGCCTCATGCACATATTGGCTGAAAGTACCATCTTCAGCACAGTCCCCGCAAAGGGTGCTGGGATCCCTGCAGAACAGAGAGAGAGAATGAGGAAGACACTCCCCCCCTCACCCGCACCACAGTTTCTGATCAGATTTGGACTCTCCTCACTCAATACCCATCTCTGCATGACATGGAAAGCCCGCAAGAGCCAGCTACTTGGCTTGTTTGTTCTCACAGCCAGCTCTGGCAGAGGCTGGGGAGGGAAAGGGAAACCTTCTGGTTAAGTAAAGTACCATACTGGCAATCTGGGTTGAATCCCCAGCTTCTCTACAGATTCCCCGTGTGATCTCGGGGAGGTCAGGAAATGCTCTGTATCTCAGTTTCCCCTCTCCAAAATGGAGAGAAGAGCCCTTCCTGCGTCTGCCTTGACTATATAGACTGCAAGCAGTCTGGGCCAGAGTGCGTCTTGTACTATGTGTATGTACAGAGCCTGGCACAAGTGAAGCTGTGCACTCAGCTTTGGCCTCTAGGTGCCCCCATAATACACATAAGCGATCATGTTTAATTAAAGTGCCAGCATTAAGGTAACGAGGGACTGGGGGTGGTATTTCCCGCTCCAAAGACAATGTCAAAACATTCCATTCAGTTAGTCCTGAATGCTTTGCAGTATTTTTCAATTATAAGCCTCCGCTTTCCTTTTCGGGCCATTCTTTTAATGACGCAAGCCTATTTGATGAGCCAGACACTAGTCTGTGCCTTCCCTGGGTGACATATGCCATTCGGAAGCCAGGAACAGCACTGCATACGGTGCAGCTAGGGAGCAATTATTCTGTAATTGGCCAGGATTTCCTCAGACATCGATTTTCTATAAATTAAAAGGCATTTGAAATGCCAGATTTGTAAAATGCTTTCAGGGGGATGTGAGACTTCGCTCACCTTCGCAAAGGGCTTTGAGCTGGGAGCTGTTAGAGAAGTGTAAAGTATTATTCTTATTCTTTCCTAAACATCTGCTTTGCACCAGCACTGTAACTAACAGATTTCATAAGATGCTAAAGATTTGTAAGGCCCCAAATGAAGACAATATTTAAGCCCTATTCACCTACACAATTAAACATGCTGAATTTTCAGGATGTGTGTAAGTCCCATTAAAGTCAATCAGATTGAAGAAGCACATGCCTAAAGATGAGCGCATGCTTAAGCACTTTGGTGAACATGGATGGATTAGTGAGTCAGGGCCTCAGCTACTGTCAGGTCTATACAAACATTTCCCAGGGCATTAATAAAGAAATGGACAGATTATGTTCAGTCCTCTGCAAAGCCTACTGAAGTCAAAGGGAGTAATAAATAAATAAATAAATAATATCTAGCTCTTGTATGATGCATTTCATCAATAGGTCTCAACGCTCTTTACACAGGACATAAATATCCTTACCCCCATTTTCCAGATAGGAAAACTGAGGCACAGAGAGGGGAAGTGACTTGATCGAGGTCACCCAGCAGGCAAGTGGCAGAGCCAGGACTAGAAGGCAGGTCCTCTGAATCCCAGCTCTGTCAATTGGGCCACACTGGCTTTTCACTGACTTCATGATTAGGACCCTGGCCCACGTGATTTCTAAAAATATATGCAACACAAATTCTACGTCAGAGCAATAACCCCCTGCCGATCTTGAGCGCTTCCCAGCTCAGGGTCTCAGAGGATTGAAATATTAAATATTCATTTTGCATTGACAATATGTGCAAACTTGAGTGCCTGATGTCAGGTGCCTAAATCTGTAGTCAGGCACTCAAACAAACGAGGCTTGATCTTCAGAATGACAGGTCTCCACAATTCCAGGTGAATATGGCTGTTCAGCACCCTTGAAAGTCAGGCTCCTTTTAGTTAGGTGCCTAGCTAGGAACTGAAGGGGCTAACTTAAGATACTGACATCTGAAAATACTACTGATGTGCCGAAAGTCACAAAGCAGGGATCTAAATCCTGATCTTCTGGCTCCTGGTCCTGTGCGTTAACCACAAGACCATATTCCCTCCTCATAAATCAGTAGTTTATCCAGTAAGTGCTAAGTGAAGCTCATTTTTCATTCAGTAATTGCGCTCTCAGGTTGCATTTGGCATTGTCTCCTGATGGCACACAACCCTTTGGCACTTTCCCTGAGCTCCCCAATAGTGGAATGCTTTTCAGGGGATGCTTGCTCGACACCCCAGCACACACTGCCATCACAGTAGTAAACTTGTAACCTGATGTGTTGTTATGGTGGACGTAACTAGGGGGTTAAGGGCCTTGTTCCTCTATATCTACAAGGCAGCTGCACAAATAGCTGTCCATTCCCCAAACACACACACACACAAAACCAAACAGGCAGGGTTTGCCAGTTGGCAAAGAGCTTGCGGGTTTTGCCAACTCATCTTCATCACCTTCACTAACTTCTGAAATTCCCTGGTTCAGTGCCAATGACTTTTCCAAGGGAACCACGGACAAATAAATCATGACAGGCAATTCCCAATGGAAGCAAGTGCAGGCAGTTGTTTAGGGATCCAGTTACGAGCCAAGGTCAGTGGTAGGACTACAAAACTGGTCCCCAGTTGAACTGGTCTAGAAGAAGCAAGAGGCCATCACGTTTTAGTTTACCCTGGTTTTCCGGCACGATTAGCCAAGCATGGGACCTTCTCAGCGACAATGCCTCTTACCTTTCATAGAGAATGCCACTAATGGGAGGCAGCCAGTGGATGGTGAGGGAGTCTTGGTCCTGTCCAGTGACTACCGGGGGCATGGGGATCGGACTGGGCTTTCTGCTTTGGATCCATTGCTGGTACACCAGATCCAAATAGCAATGCATTCGAGCCACTTGGTTGGGGGTAAAACTGTCCGTGCAGTCATCGTCTGAGAGAGAAAGGAGGGAGGGGACTTGTTTGTGAAACGTTTTGAGATCCTGGTGTGAAAGGAATTATATAAGTGGTCATTAGCAGTATTTATTACTAAATATAGCCCTGTTTTAAAGCTCTCCTGGAGGACCAGAGAAGAACACAACTGCCCTGGCTAGAGAGATTCCCCATGGCTTGTCCTATGTGACTCCTCTCATGTTATTTTTCCAATCGGCCACAAGATGGCACTATTTCAGCAGCTGTTTGTTTTCCTGGATCGACCTCTCCGGAATACAGGGGTGCTTTCCTGGGGCATGCCGACGGCCAATACCCTTGTTAAGCCACATGGGGATGAAGCTGTGGGATGTGAGAGGGGACTCAGAGCACACCGCAACATTCTTTTTAAAACAATGAACGGACGGCTGAAAATCAGTGGCTCTCATCAGACCTCGTTAAGGGCAGAAAGGGCATCGCTGCTAGTGACACTGTGGGGCTGCCATGATGAGGCAGACCAGGCATTTCCTCATGCTCCGTTGCGCTCCTCCAACACATGCACCGAAGGAACACAGAGCCAGAACCAGAGCTATTGGACTGGCTTCCATGGAGCTATGCCAATTTACATCCGCTGAGCTTCCAGCCCACAGCACGGGCCCACAGCACATCTGATGTAAGATCCTGCATCCAGTGCCTGCCATGACCTGGTGCTGACGGGGAAGGAGTCCCAGAAGCCAATCAACCCATTGTGCAATGCTGTGGACGGGGCGTGGGAAGCGTACTCCTTCCTGAGCCGAGCGGGTGACCATCTTATTCCCTGGAGCATATCAGATGACCCTGAGCTTAGCGCATGCATAACGGCACATGTTATTATCAACCCTAATATTTACCAGCCAGATATCGCAAACAGCTCTTCACTCATCAAAGATGCTGCTGTACCTAAAGCACCTCTGCGTCAGAGCTTGAAGTCAACTGGCATTAGGAGGAGTTAGGCCTGAGTAAAAACTTAGTCAGGTCTTTAGGATCGGACCCATTTCATTGACTGTCAGCAGAAGAACAGATGTTGGTTGTTTGTATGGCACCTTTCAGACCAGCAGCAATGCAAAACACTTGCACGGGGTAATGAATTCAATCGTACCCCTAGGCTGCGGTTGTGCAGGCCAAAGCACCAGTCTATAGGGGCTCAGCCCTTACCCTGACATTGCTTTGGACTTGGACCCTGGTTTTCTTCAGAGGGAGAATGTTGACCCAAATGCTGAGACGTTCCATTTGTTCTGCCCCCAAAGTGCCAGAGGATTATTACTGGGCCAGCTCTCCAGCGGATATGAACTGCCAGAGTGCCGGTGAAGTCAAAGGTGTTGTGCTGATTAACGGGGATCTGGTCTATTATTATCATTTACCGGGTGAATTACAGTGGAAGCTGGAGGCCCCAGCTGAGATAAAGGCCCTACTGCGTTAGGCGCTGTATGGACACATAATGAGAGACAGTCCCCACTCTGGAGAATTAACAATCTAAACAAGCAGGGCAGGCAAGGGGTGGGAGAAAGGAAGCACTAATATTCCCTGTATCCATTTGTCCAGCCACCGTACCAACTGAAGGGAGCTCCTCTTACCAAGCAGCCTGCCATCACTTTAGAAAACCCTGGATGAAAGAGCCACTGAGTGTTCTGGTCTCCAGCTTCAGAGGGAAAGGAGGAGAGCTGATGGACTAACTCACTGGTGCTTGGATGTTTGCTGAGCCTAGAATACCGTCTATAGTTGTATTCATGGAGTGGCAACGGTCTCTGCTGAGTCCAGGGATCTGAGTTTCAGCTCACTTACCCCAGTTTCACAGCCCTGATTGCAACGAAGTAACTCCTGCCGGGCAGTGGGGTGAGAGGAGAATTGGCCTGGTGGGTTGGCAGAGGGCAGCCTGATTTTCAGAAGTGCCGAGCAGTCACTATTCCAGTAGAAGTCAATGATTGCTGTCGGTGAGCTGCACGTTTGGAAATCAGGGCAGAGGGGACTTAAAACCAGGCATCTTAACCCAGAGTCAGTGCCTAAATTGGACATTTAATAAGGTGCTTAAATATGGATTTAAATGCCAGAACATAGGCACCTACATTTGCACATGTTGGTCTCAATACTGCTTTGGTCATCCAGAGAAAGTCAAGTCAGGAGGGAGAAAAATCACCGATGCCAAGAACAAAGGGGTGAGCAGGGTATTGCCTACACACCGAAGGCAAGATGCTGGGCTGGGATGAATTGGTATTACCCCTGTGCTTATTTTATGCCACTTGAGGTTCTAGGTGGGCCTGGATACCTGGGGAGGCCCAAATTCCTGAAAGGAAGGAAATATCCAGGCAGTGAAGAAACCATACACAGATGGGAATGAAACACAAGCGGAATTTCTAGCGGATACAATAACAGTTCTCTCCCGTTACCTGTGTAGCTCATGTAGTTGTTGAACGGTGTTCCAGAGAAGTGGGTGTGGCCACAAGTATCATTGGTAGGGTCTGGATCTCGGCAGAGTTTACTTTTGGAGGTAGGGGCTGTGTCAGCACAGAGGTCTCCGGTCTCCATGGAAGGTGTAGTCTCCCTGCAGGGATCATCACAAGATTCCCTTTCACTCACTCCCTTAAAGACATGGTAGAGTCCCAGGATATGTCCTACTTCATGGATCATGGTGTTGGTATGGCCGGGCATGCCATAATAGGCTGGATTGAGGACCATGCCACCTGGAATTGCAAACACATTCAGTATCATTACGAGGGAGATGTAGGGAAGTAATTACCTCCAACCTCTAATGGTTTAGTCCAGCTAATTCTCATGTCTCAGTTTTCTCAGCAATCACAAACAAGGTGTCTGATGCAAGAGGCAGGTTGAAGGCACTCTGCGCCTTGCAGGAGCTGATCGGTACCTCGCTGGGTCAGGTCCTTTGATATTCCAACACCTGGGTCATCAGATCATTTCAGCTGTGGTTTCCTTTAATGTCTATTCTGAGATAAAACTCTCATTCACAGCTGTGTGCCCTCTAAATGTATTTCCGACTTGGTGCACCCAACTGAGATGTGTGACACCCATGCCATGACAGTCTTGACTCCTCCCCAGAGACTACGGGCTACATTCAAACCCAGGTGCAGATCCAAAGAAGCTGGTGGAGCAGGGCCTGTTTACACCAGGACTGAATTTGGCCCTGAATCCATGACCCATTTGGGGTGGGCTTTTCAAGAGCATGAGTCCCAATAACGGTCAATGGGATTTGTGCTCCTACCTCACTTGCATGCCCCTTCTGGGTAGTGGAGTTTTCAAGCTGGTGAAAGTTGCGAGACTGAATGCAATGGAACCTGTTGGCCATAGCAACACAAGCACAAGCTTCCCCGCTCTATCCCAACAAGAGGCCCTAGAGAGATGGCCCGGTTGCTCCCTGATCAGGCAATCCCGGGTCTCTCTGCTGAGACTGCCAACAAAGGCGGAAATCAGATGTGGCTTTTGGGGGCAAGGCAGACACCTGCTGACTAGACAAGGAACTGAGACCCACCAACTGGTTCCTTGTTGCTTACTGAGCCCACCCGTGGAGACACCCAAGAGGAACGGCTCCAAAGTCAAGCCCCCCACGCCATCCCCTGCTTTGACGAAGGTGTTTGCTTCTTTCTTGAAAACTATATGTGGGTTTAATGTTTACAAAAGTCACAGGACTAACAGCACTGGTCAGAGCCAAGCATAGCACAAGCATGTGAGCATTCCCCAAGCCCCGTTCAAACGCCCAGCGACCCTGACCCTCAGCGCCCTCTCTCCTCTTACAGTTCCAGGGCTGTGCTAGCACTGGTTCCAAAGTTCCCACTGGGAACATTTTCCAATGGGAAACTACCTCCCTGGCCCCAGTGAAAAGTTTTGCAGAAAACCTTGGTTTCTTTTGATGTTTTCCAGGTTTTCAACCAAAAAAATGTACAAAACTAAGTAAGTTTTTCCTCCCTCCGCCCCTTCCTGCTTTTTCCTTGTTTCCCCTTTTTTCGTTTTGCAACTGGAAAAGGGGAAAAAGACAAAAAAGAGGGAAAAGCCAAAACCCAAACACATTCTGAGGGCCAGCAATGCTGTCTGAGTGTCCATCCATACTGCACGGCAGGTGTGACTGCAGCGCCTGGAGTCTGACTGGAGACAGCTTTCCTCTAGCTAGCTCAGCTACCGATAACGGTGAAGCAGTAGCAGCCTGCCCATCACCACAGGCTCTACAAGCCTCCCAGGAATGTCAGGTAATTATTCCCAATACTCGCCCACACTGACCCCCATACCACCGCCGCCTCACTACTCCAGTACCCGAGCTGGCTTGGCTATGCCTGCACCTGCTCTAATTCAACCCTGTGATTACAGAGCAGCCATACCCCAGGGCAAGCTTGAACTGTACTCTCAATGGACCAGTCTGCTACTCTACCTCGTGGCTCTGCCTTTGCTATTGCAACACTAGTTTGCCAGCTACAGTACCAGTGCTGCTTGTGTTTCCTTCAGCCCTAGGAAGTGCAGCGAGGGCAGGACTCTGACTTCAGTGTGTCCAGATTTACACCCACGAGACTCTGACTATTTCAGTGGAGCTATGCCTGATATATACCAGGGTACGACAGATGCACCGGGCTAGATTCCGCCTCATTTACACTCTAACCAATCCTTAGAATTGGAGAGTTTAAAGCCAGAGAGGGCCACTAGATCATCCAGTCGGACCACCTGTATTGCACAGGCCACCACCTCCACCAGGTCAGCCCCATACCAAGCCCAGCAACTAGAATCAGACCAAAGTATTACAGCCCTTAGAAGACTAGAGGCAGGTCACAGGAGGGACTGAGGGGCACCAGTGCAGGCAACTGACAGAGCTACCTGCCAGTGATCCTCTGGATCCCAACAGGGGTGCGAGAGGGCACCTTACAAAGTACATGATTTGGTTTAGAGGTCGGAATTTGCTCTCTGCTCCATCAGCCTGAATTCAGAATGACTTGCCGGAGTGGCTCAAAATGGACACAAGTGCAATAGAGATCAGGCTGCAGCCCCACGAGACAACTCAAAAAATAACAATCCTCAGTAATGAAGCGACTGCCCCCATGCAGCATTTGACACATTTAAAGCACTGTGCAGGCTTGGCACCATTCTGCAGCTTCATTGCTCCTGTCACTTGTTTTTCCTACTGTTCCCCCAGTGCGTGTGTAAATTACACTTGTCTTGCACGCCAGCAGCTGGATTCACAGTTACCCTGAAGCTCCTTTGTGTTGCAAAGGAGCCACAAAGTGACTGCATGGTCCCTCTGGTGAATACTCCCAGAACAGAAAACACCCCCTCACGTCCCGCCGCCTCGGCACCTCTCTTCCCCTGCCGAAGCCTCCAGCAGAGAGGGCATGTGGGCGGGGGGGTGGACAGGAGAGAGGCCTGGAGATCGGAGGGGGGGGG
>VOCN01041074.1:0-16429 GCA_007922305.1 Dermatemys mawii
ATCTAGATTTAGGAGTTTTTCTCACCCCACTGGATATTACAGTTCATAGTACACAGGTATCACTCTTGAAACCTGAGCCAGTCCCCTCTGTTGGAGTCTTCAGTCTTCTCAGTGTCCTTGTTTGTAGCATAGGTGGAGGCAGGGCAGGAGAAAGGCCAAACATGGAGCCACTGTGTTTTGTTTTAGTCCCATGTGCTTGGAGAACACAAATCCAGGCATGTCTGGTGGGTATTGCTAAGTCACAAAGTGACACAATACCCCTGGTGTGTCTCCTGTGAGTGAGTCATTGAATTGTAACTCCTCTGCTGGACAATGGCTGATGATGTCTGTTCAGTACCCACCCAGGCCTTGGTTCCCTTCCTTATTGTCTCTGGAGAGCTGGTATCTGGGCTCTTCCCAAACCCATAGCATATTTTAAGGATAGTCATACAACACTCATAATTTCATAGACATTAATGATCTATATATATATGTAGATGGAACAGTGGGTTTGAGAAGATCATAACGTTTCCCCTGATACTTTATATGGCATGTAAATATGGGGGTTACAGGGCACTCCCCTCAGGTATAGAATGTCACAACCAGAAAGGGGCTTGGTTCTCAAAGTAATGAGCACCTGCCCCATGAAAATCATAATCTAACCCAAAAAATATGTAACACTTGCTTTATTTTTTCTTTTGAATTACAGCAAAACTCACTCTGACTCTAGCATAGGTTAGGTAGGCCGCCATTGTTCAGAATTATTATTTGATTATTTGAAGCAGCCCTTTGAAAACTGACATACCTGAGTTCAAAATGCAACTAATATCACAAACTCTTGACATCAAATGATATAAGCCTAGTTTTATATCCTGGCTGCAGCCATGAGAAATAGATGGCAGTAACCTAACAATAATGCACAGCACATAAGAACAGCCTTACTGGATCAGGACAGTGGTCCATCCAGTCCAGAGTTGTGTCTGACAGGAGCCAGACTCATCAGAGAAAATGCAAGAACCCTGCAGCAGGCACTTATTCAATCATCTGACCACAGGGAATGTTACTTTCTGAGTGCCAAGCCATGGGAAATTTAAGATCTCACATTCCTTGCACAAGTAATTTGCTATTTGCTATTCATTAGAATTTATTTTATTTTTATTATAGCAAACATTTAAAAGGTGGCCATCAGCCACAAGTCACTGGGCTTGATAGTGTCCCTTCCAGGTGCAGCTTTGGTTCTGCATAAGTCAAAGAATAATTTCCTCCAATACAGAAATTAGTAGATGAAATTCTATGGTCTGTGTAATGCTGGAGGCTAGTCTAGATGATCGTAGTGGTCCCTTTTGGCCTTAAAATCTATAAATTACCATAGTTTCTGGATATGCTGTGGCATCATAATTATCTACTTGAAAGCCATTTGGATTTTGATAAATTAGTTACACTGTATGTTACCTTTTATTTTACGAAGTTCTCTTACATTAATGGTATATATGTTTAGATGGAACAGTGGGTTTCAGCAGATCATAACTTTTCCCCGATACCTTATATGGCATGCTTTATATGCAAGATCACTATTATATATAAATGAGGAATATGGTAGTTACAGGGAGCTCCCCACAAGGTACAGAATGTCACAGTGGCAAGTTTCAGTTCCTCCTACCCTCTAGCTTCCATAGGGTATGTCTATACTACAAATTAAAACTCAGGGCACTGATTCGCAGAGCCCAGGGTCAACTGAGTCCAGTTCACAGGGCTAAAAATAACAGTATAGACATTCAGTCTGGAATCTGGTCTCTGAGTTAGGGGGAGCGGGAAGGGCCTTAAAACCGAGTCTCAAGCCTGAGCCCAAAGACCTAAACTGCTATTTTTAGTCCTGCATAGGGTTGCTAACCCTCCTGGATTGTCCTGGAGTCTCCAGGATTGATCATTAATTAAAGACTCTGTCATGTGATGGAACTTCCAGGAATATGTCCAATCAAAACTGGCAAAAATGCAGCCCAAGCCCCATGAGCCTGGGTCAATTGACCTAGGCTCTGAGACGTGCTGCTGTGGTGTTTTGTTGGGTTTTTTCGTTTGTTTGGTTTTTGCTGTGTAGCCACAATCAGTCGTCTTAATCACAATGTGAAAGGTAAAAAATATGGATCTAGGATGTGAGCAGACAAGGGACATATATGAGGGAATATCAGCTAATGGGTGATTCTCATCATTGTAACAAGGCATTTAAATACACCGGACCCTTGCTATAGCCCGCGTTGCTATAGTGCAGGTTTGCGCATAGCGCGGTTGCGGCAATGGATCCCAAATTTAAATATTTAAATCAGAATCCGTGGAAACGTGTCCCTCACGTTAACGTGGTCCCTGCATTAAAGCGGGGCCGTGCATGGATTCCCAAACCCCAGGTATAGCGAGGATCCGGTGTATGTGTTCCCTCTCTTCGGCTTTCTCTACACTGTACTCTACTGTACAGTGTAATCTACTGTACACTGTACTGTGCACTGCACTGTGCACTGTATTCTACACTCTACTTACTCTTCGGTATGTGTTCCCCCTCTTCGGCTTTCTCTACACTGGCAGACAGAGTCTCGGGAATGTGTAGCTACATGCTGTTATGAAAAGCAGGTTGTGTCCACACTGTGGTGTGTAGCTACATGCAGCAGTGAAAGGCTCTGGGAGGAGCAGGCAGAGGGACACTATGTAACCCATATTCCATGGTATGATATCTTTGGATCATTGTTGCTAGCTAGGCAGATGCCCCTTTTGCATTGCACAACCAGAAGTTTCTGCAATTGGATGTGGTCATTTGTGGCATGCTCGACAGACTCCCTGTAGCTGGATTCATAGATAGGCAAGTAATCAGGGGAAAGGTTTTTTAAAAGGACAAATGATCTCTGTGAGCTGGGGCTGGGGCTGGGGCTAGGGCTGGGGGGAGCGGGGAAGCTTGGCTAAGGAGTAGAAAGCATGCCGGGTTCCCCTAATGCTGAAGCATTTTGCAGTTGATTAGTGATATCGTTAGCATTCCAGCACAGGGAATTCCTGGCAGTATTAGTTCTAAAAAGGGGAAATTGGGAGGGAAAACTAATTTCTTTGATTTTAGTCAAATTGTCTTAGTTATCTTATGGGTCACCAATTCCTTTTATTCATGCTTAAATGTGATGCTAGAGAATGTAATTTATATTTTATTAATCTCTGTGCATTTTCTTGTAAAGGGATAATTTATTTATATGCTAATCTTAAACCTTTATTTACATGCTTATTACTGATTGGTTGGTTAGTTAATTAGCTAGCTAACAAATTGTCTGATTCCAGAGACCAGCTGAGGAGGGGAAGGAGTTTGTGTGGGTTTCAGTGGAGATTTCTGCAAGCAACTAAGCAAGAAGAGAGAAAACATTGCAGTGCTTTTAACTGAGCAGACTGTTTAGAATTGATGAACAAAGACTCAGGTGAATTCAGACAAAGCTTTTGGAACTCTGAGTTACTTCTCACTGTGCCTCTGTGGGGACTGATCTGTTTAGATCTGCATGGTTTTTTTTATTATTTCTGTGTTGCTGTGAAGATAGTGTATGTGGATTATGACGTTATCTCTTGTTTTACCAGTGTTGTCTTGGTTTATTCTTATTGTAGTATCCCAAATTATTTCTGTGGTATATTGAAAGCTATTTCAAATGAGAAGCTATCACTTTAATTTTCAAGGGTTTTCCTAGTCCTGCTTGAAGGCTAGAGCCCTCTATAGAGAAGTGTGTGATCTGGGTTTTTCAGCAGTCAGTTGGCAAAGACCTAGCTTAGAGTAAGGTGGGTTGAATTGTGACTCTCTGGTCTACCTTGGGGAGCAGCCTGTCATAGAACCATAAATATCAGGGAATAGCATGAGGTCATCTAGTCCAATCCCCTGCTCAAAGCAGGACCAACACCCACTAAATTGTCCCAGCCAGGGTTTTGTCAAACCAGGCCTTAAAAACCTCTAAGGATGGAGACTCCACTGCTTCAATGATAACCCATTCCACCCTCCTAGTGAAATAGTGTTTCCTAATATCCAACCCAGACCTCCCCAACTGCAACTTGAGACCATTCCTTCTTGTTCTGTCATCTGCGATCACTGAGAAAAGCCAAGCTTCATCCTCTTCGGACCCCCCTTCAGGTAGTTAAAGGCTGCTGTCAAATTTCCCCTTACTCTTCTCTTCTGTAAACTAAATAACCCCAGTTCCCTCAGCCTCTCTTCTTAGGTCATGTGCCCCAGACCCTTAATCATTTTTGTTTCTCTCTGATTTTGGATTCCTGTGTGTTCTGAATTATAAGAGATAAAGTAGTATAACATTGAAAACTTCCAGGAACAGTATTTTTATTTAACTTCTCTGTGCATATGCTGTGAACATAACTTTTATACACTATAATTAATGTATAATAGAAACCTAGCAGTCTGAGTACAGGGCTCATTCTCAAAGAGCATCATATATATGTAAGAATGTCCCTTTTAGGAAAAAAAAGTCCATTAGTGTACATTTAATAGTTTGAAATTTTTCTGATATTTATATGTGTAAGGATGCGCAAGACATTGTGACAGTAGACTGCTAGGAGCACTCTTATCCTTGACTCCAGGAAAGGAAGGGGTGCTCACCCCCCACCACTCCGGGGAGAGGGTTCTCATCCCCCCCCAACTCCTGGGAGGGAAAGGGTGCTTATTCCCCCCCACTCCTGGGAAGGAAAGGGTACTTTCGGCCACTGTTATCAGTCTTTGCCCTATTATCGCATATTTCCCATGCCGGACTTGGCTCTCACGGTTTGCTTGCCTTGAAATGAAACACCTGTTTGCATTGTGTAATACTAATAAGACAGAAATAAGATATTAGTTATTCATGAGGTATGCATGAGATGCAAGTGCTCCTGTTATTTCTTTGCCTGTGTGCCCACGCGCAGTGGGCTTCTTCCCCGAGCATTGCTCCCATGTGTCAGGTCCCCGTTTTAGTGGCAGCAACGAAGGGAGCCCCCGTTGTGGGTGTGTCACTTTGCCTTCAATAAACTCACTACTTCTATTTAAAAGCTGTGTGTATGCTTCATTCCTACGAGACACGACAGTACCCTGCAACATTTGGCGCAGCGAGCAGGGTCCCGTGGAACGATGCCCCTCTGGCTGAAGGCTGGGGAAGCAGGGGAGTTGTCGCTGCCCCTGCAGCGCATACCGGAGTGGCCCCCGACGGAGCGATGGGGGGCCGGTTGCGCAGGTGGTAGCCAGCTAGGTGGCCCCGGCGGATTGGCCTGAATACCAACAGGTTTCTGGGGTCACGCTGGTGCAGCTCATGATCGGACTGCACTGGCTGCGGGCCAGCTGGCGGTCTGGGACAGAGCGACGCGCTATGGGTGAGTTGGCGTGGCTGTTTCTAACTGCACTCCAGGCCCAGGACGGTGAGCTTCTGCGTCTGCAGAGGCTTGTAGAAGGTAAAATGCAAGAGTCTTTGGCGCAAGCAGAGGCGCGGGCGGTAGCACAGGAGGTGGTGACCTTGCAGGTGGAGAGGGCTCAAGCCCCCACGCGCTGCTGTGAAGCACTTGTACTGTGTATTGCCAACAAGCGACAGGTGAAACAGGGGCGGAAGCCCGTCACAGTCGCCCAGCTCAGGCTGGTTACAGCAGCCCCTTTGTGGGACCCTGAGACCTGGGATGGCAACATTTGGAGTTTTTTCTCAGCATCGGAGAGTGAGGAGGCTCACCCCCTGACAGGCATGCCCGGTGCGAGAGTTGCGAGCGGAGGGTGGTTCACTTCAGGAGGCTGTCTGTACCTTCAAAGCGAGTGAGCTACAGGAGATTGTGAAAACTTTTCATCAGGAACCAGGGGAGGAGAGAGAAGCAGAAGCCGACGCGCCTGGTGGAACCGAGTGCCCTGGTAGATTGGAGTCTTCCACGTGTCTTGTGACCGGGAGGTGGGTCCCCCGTCCGGTGTGCGGCCATGCACCCGACCCGGGAGGTGGGGGACCACCGCCCCTTCATCCCACTCAAGATCCAGTGGCCGCATGGAGGGACCCAGCACGTCCTGGCCTTGCTGAATATGGGAGCCGAAATTACCATCCCCCACTCCATGCAAATGGTGGGGTACTCGACTGTGGTACAGGGCCTGGGTGGCTTGGAGCAATGGGCGTTCGCCGTGACTGTCACTCTCGCCCTGGGTAAGGCACCGCCCCTCCCCCCCACGCGACGGTGCTAGTGGCACCCACCAGTGAGTACATTTTGGGTATTGACATCCTCGGGGGGGCAAGTGGAGACGCAGTACAGCCTCTTTGCTTTTGGTCTGCAGGCCTCCCCTGGCAGGCAGTTACTGATTTTGCTAATGCTTTTGTTTTGAATGCTATTGTTTCCAAAAGTTAGAATTAGTTTGTATTTACCTAGCAACATCCAGTAACAGCGGAGACGAAGCGCTGGGTGCTGTGACCTGTGGGAACCAGAATGATGCCTCCCTCCACTGGGAAGCGGGGACCACTCTCTCTGTGATTTGTGTCCGCTTTCCCCCCTTCCACAGGTGCAAAGCAAAGCAACAACAACCACAGAGGGCACCCTCCACCCCCGCCCCCGACCAGTGTGTGGTGAACTAATCCCAGGAAGAAAGCTAAAGCCGCAACCATCCTCGCCACAGGAGAAGGCTGAGCTGTTGTGTTACCAGAGCAGGAGGACTGCCCCCACCCCCCAGATGGCCTCATGGCACCGACTAACCAAGCGCTTTTTTTTATATATTCTTGCAGGGCTGCCTGTGTGTTGCCAAGAGCACGGTTGTGAATATGTGGGTGGCTCTGGCCCAGAGTGCCCTGAATTTTACTGCCTTTTGCCTCCCCCACACCTATGTGGTCGGAGACGTTATGGAGACTTCCTTTTTGGGCATCAGTGCAGCGTTCTTCATGTTACAGTGCCACACACTCCTGGGAAATATTGATAAGACCGTTGTTTATGTTGATTTTATAGTATGGGTCAGGTGTTAACACGGCCCTCTGCATAGATGTATGCTTTTTGTGTGTGTGTTATTGTGGTGGCTATGTGTGTGATTTTTTAAAATGCTACTGCTTTTTGCCGGCGTTATTTGTTTTCCTTTACCCTTTCACTGGAGTCTCTGAAGAGAGCGGGGGGAGGAGTGTGAGGATGCGCAAGACATTGTGACGGTAGACTGCTAGGGGTGCTCTTATCCTCGACTCCAGGAAAGGAAGGGGTGCTCACCCCCCCCACTCCGGGGGGAGGGTGCTCATTCCCCCCCGCAACTCCTGGGAGGGAAAGGGTGCTTATTCCCCCCACTCCTGGGAAGGAAAGGGTACTTTCGGCCACTGTTATCAGTCTTTGCCCTATTATCGCATATTTCCCATGCCGGACTTGGCTCTCACGGTTTGCTTGTCTTGAAATGAAACACCTGTTTGCATTGTGTAATACTAATAAGACAGAAATAAGATATTAGTTATTCATGAGGTATGCATGAGATGCAAATGCTCCTGTTATTTCTTTGCCTGTGTGCCCACGTGCAGTGGGCTTCTTCCCCGAGCATTGCTCCGATGCGTCGGGTCCCCGTTTTAGTGGCAGCAACGAAGGAAGCCCCCGTTGCGGCTGTGCCACTTTTGCTTTAATAAGCTCACTACTTCTATTCAACTGCTGTGTGTGTGCTTTGTTCCTACGGGACACGAAAGTACCCTGCAACAATATGTAAGCACCTCGCAGCACCCTATAAGGTAGGGAAAGTGACCTTTATTCCTAGAGCTGCATGAAAAATGGCTTTCCTATCCCCAACAAAAAAAAATTTTGGTTTCAATACTCAGATTTTCTGATGGAAAAACCAGGTTGTTGTTAATGTCTCTACAACTTCTAATTTTTCTACATTAAAAAATATAGGGCTTATGTTCTCTGTGCCTCAACTTTTCCAGGTAGCCAATGATTCTGAGTGCCTCCAATTTTGGGTGCTCAACATGAGACAACAAAGATAACCCAGAATCTTTGTCCATTTTTGGAAACTTAAGTATGGGAGGCTTGCCCAGGTTGTAGAGAGAGAGTCAGCAGCAGAGATGGGGTAGACCTGAGATAGCCTGGCTCCCAGTCCTACCCTTTAACAATAAAACTCTTCTTCTTCTGTCATACAGAGGAAGGCAAGAATAAATGTCTGTCATACGTTTGTGTTTGGAGGTGTACCCCCCACGCAGATGAAAGGGTTGATATGGGTCAGAGGCCTATTAACTTGTCTGGTTGCACCTGGAGGATGAACCAAACCTAATTAGTAATAAATCTCAACTGTGGGAAAGATGGAGTTTAGCTTCATAAAGATTTGGGTGAGCCCACATAGTAGTAGGAGACCAAAGAAGGAAGAGAGCTCTCTCTCTAGGAAATAGCCTGAGAAAAGGGGAGAACAGCAGACTGGCTTCTCCAGAAGTGTTTCTGAATGGTTGTCCCTTGATGATCTATAGCCTACAGTGAGACCCTGAGTAAGGAGAGGAGTGTGTCAGCTGTGAGGTTACAGAAGCATGGGGTTAAACAGGAGGAGACTCTAGAACAGCAGAGTCACAGCAGCAGTCAGGTGGGCAGGTGAGTCCAGCTAGGCGGAAGATTTGGTTTTCTACACTTTTTATTGGACTTTGATAAAGGACTTTGTGGCTCTGGCAAAGGCTGGACTCTGTGAAATAGTCTGGTAGGAGGGCCAGGACACTTCTTTGGCCAGAGTGGCCCAAGGGACAAAGGGAGAAATAGGGAGACAGTTGTTGCATTACTATATTTTCCTAAGAGGGGGTGTACTGGAGTGGCAACTTATACAATGCCAAATTGTATTAAAGTCAGACTAAAGGATTCATAGTTTAATTGTCATTTCTGTGATATATGTATGTCCGAGTACAATCCTGATGCCATTTCCCATTAAAAGAATGAAATTCGGACTGACACCATTTGAAAAAAATGGAATCTAAAGATTGTGCATCAAAGGTACTGGAATGTGGCAGAGTTTAAGGCATTCAAAGCACTCAGAGTTCTCCACCTCTTGTACAGGTATCTAGCACAGCAGTTCTTTGCATCCAGCTTAAGCAGAGAGTGATGTGGTATCTTTAATTATTAGGGGAATGCTCTTACCATATGGGTCTGCTTTTCCTTTTTATCATCCTTACTGCTTGTTTGGCTTCTTGCAGTGCTAATCCTTTGCCATCTCTCTTGCTCATTCAGTTGGTTCTCTCTCTCTCTATTCCTGACTGATTCAGAAGCATTTGAACAGCATTAGCTATTACCTCCCTGCTGAAGAGTTTCTGAAACCACTGCTGCAGTACCCTAAAGGAAGCTTTCTTTCATGCACGCTCAGTCTTATCATAGTTTATCCATTTCCTTGGCTTCCTTTACGGAATACTTGCATGAAACATTTTGTTTCAAGACATGTTGATACATTTCAATCAGACCTCAAATACTGTATTTAATCTAAATATTAGACTGTCATGAGATTTTCTGCATTTTTAAAAAATGCTGAGTACCAAGACATTTGAGTGAGAACAGTTACTCTGCTCCTCTTGTCTGAATTCCCTTAGCACTCTATGACACAGAACACCGTGATAGTTGTATCTAGTGGTTAGAATATGGCTCTGGCATTTGAAGACATCCATACTCCATGGAGACATGGATTTTAATAACAATTCTACCACTGATTCTGTGTGTGACTTGGCCAAATCACTTCCCCTCTATAAAAAGGAAGAATAATACCCCTATCTGAGACCTAAGGATGAAAACTGGCATGAAAAGTATGTGTCCTATTATCATTCTTTATTATGATGATTTAATAGTAAGTAGGAAAGCAATTGCTATGTTGCAAATATTGAACAATTCCTACCCCAAATCTCTTATCCTTGTTTAAAATAGAATCTCCTACCAGCACAGGATCTTAAAAAAACAAGGGAATCAAAAGATATGTCATTCAACACTCCATTCAATTTAATTCTCAGCCTCGGTCCACATATCAGCACTTCTGTCCCAAACAAACAATGGTACCTTTGAACTCCAGCCATGTTTATTGCTTACATGTTCATGTGTTTTGGTGATAACCAGTCTTTCCCAGGTATGAATGAGACAAGTAGATGTCCACTTGAAACTGGATGGTACAATATAAATGTTAGAACAGACCCAAAATAAAGAGAGGTCCAAGATATTTTTTTTGTTTTCTTTCTTTCAGCACAAAATTTTAAAAATGTCACTTGATAGTTTTCCCAATTTCTTTTTAATGTCAGTGAAATTCTGAAATCTTGACCAATTCTAACATTGATCTTTCATGCTTTTGAAAATGCATATGAATGGATGAACCAGGTTACCTTTTCCATGTTTAGTAACTTTTAGTTACTATCTATGGAAATGTATGGAATTAAAGTCTACAAGAACTGTTGTAATAGAGCCCATGCCTCATGATTTTTCTTCCTCAGTTCCTGGCACAGCTGGTATCTATGCTACAGGGAGTTCAGACTATATGTATGTGCAAACCTGGCCTAAGATGAGGGAAAGCTTTAATTTTATGTTAAGAGAATAATAGTGAATTTCTAACCTCTCCCATGTTGTTCGTTTTACGTTGCCCTTATTCCAGTGAGCACTTTCCACTGGCCTTGGGTATGATCTGTGATCTCAGTATCAGTGGATCAGACACATGTAACTGCTCAACAGAAAACTGGAGAAGCAACATGCTAACAGCCAGGAGCTCAGATGCAGAGATCATAGGAAAGCAAATATCTATATATTTCATAGGGATGGGATTTTCATAAGTGCCTTAGGGGACTTAGGCACTCAATTTCTATTGACTTCCAATGGGAACTGAGCATCTAATTTTAAAGGGCCTAAAAGGCTGCTTTTTTTTTTTTTTATATAGACTGGTTACAAGCATATGCATTTTTAAATAAGCATAAAATTAAATAGCAAAATGTTCTTTTTTTTAAAAAAAGTTATGTAGAATAAGTCTGTCACTTTGACAAATGATTGAAATACTTTGCAAATGTAGCCTGAAAGCTCTGACCATTTGTGTTGCTCTGCATCTGAGCTCCTGGCCGTTAGCCTGTTGCTTTTCCAGAGTTACATGTGTCTGATGGTCAGGGAGGACATGATTGGGTAGGGCATTTGTAAGTGCTCAAAATGCTGTTCTTTAGCTTTACAAAAGGAAGCTTTAAATACCTCTGATTCTTTTTCTTCCACTTCCCAAAGAAAAATAAATACTTGAACTAATTATCAGGAAATACTCAACCTCTCAAATCCTACAGTAAAAAGAAGTATACAATGAGTCAAATCTTGCCATGGCAACTGAAAGATCTTGCAAGTCTAGAGACCATCTTAATTAAAGGAAGACTCTCTGCTACTGAAGCCAATGTTGTTAACTTCAAATGAATGGATCTGCACAAGAATGGAGGACAGCTCTGCCTGATGCCTGTGCACACCTGGGAGTTATAAAGATTACTGTCAATGAAATCAAAACAATTATGTAACAAGTTCAGTTGTTTTTCATTTATACTGATTCATTTGAGTATGTCTCCCTGTCTCCCTCCCATTTTCTGAACTGTTAGAAAGAATATGAAAACAGTCGACATTGATTTGCATCTCTCCTTTGGAGGCTGGATATATTCACTTTAGCAGAGAAAAATAAGAAACAATGATTCATAAGTCTACAATACTTGGTTAAGACCCTGGGTTTTTTTAGCTGTTCCCCACATGCTGTTTCAATAAGAGTGTGCCATGTCCTGTGGCTAAAGGAGCAGAAGGCATTACCTGAAACTCTGACTATGAAGACCAATTAGTTTCCACATAAGTATCGGAAGACAGACAAGACTTCTCTTACCAGGGATTGATACTGCTGTGGGGATTCACCAGGGATCTGTTTAGTGGGTCTAGGGAAGACCTGCTAAATCAACCGCAGATCATTCAACTCTGATATTCCACTGGAATAAGAAGTATGAGGTAAGTCGACGTGAGAGCATCTCCCATTGATGCAGTACGGTGCAGACACCCACAGTAAGTCAACCTAAGCTATGTCAATTCCAGCTGTGTTACTCATGTAGCTGGAGTTGCGAAATTTACGTTGATATACCTCTGTAGTGTAGACAAGGCTGTAGTGTGTCACTATTTTTTTTTAAAGTGTCATTTAACTGTGCATGTCCCTGCTGTTTTATTCTATATAGGTTTTTATACGGTTTTCATCACCATAATATCTTCATATGTTTTCTTATCCTCTCAACAAGGAAAGAAATATGTGCAGATGTGTCCTAAAGTTTTTTGGCACTTTTTTTTTTTGAGAGAGAGAGGTGGTAGTTAATATATATTTCTATGTATTTACTTATATTGAAGAAAGAGAGGTCAAAGAAATGTGCCTTCCACATGGAGCAGAAGGTAGTGAAGTCTGCGGTGGCTTTTAGTTCGTGGGGAAGCTGTGACTGAAAGCACCCCCATAATTCACACAATTGTAATAATCTTTGTACAAAATATGTCTTGCGAGGTATCATTTGAAAACTAACAACTCACTGGATGATTATATAATGCTGTGGCTACATGCATTTAACTATCTGTAAAATTAAGAATTCCCCTTGTATGATAGCACATGTTCAAAACCAGACAGCCTTGCCTAGGCAGAAGTTATGTGTATCCTAAACAAAGCAATGTGTATTTACTTCAGTCTACTTATAAGAAGTAAACAGGGTCCTCAAGACAGCAGGGACAGGAGATGACAAGAAACAGACCAACCTGCATTTTAGCAAACACAAGTGGGGGAGAGGGAAGAAAGAGCTTGGAGACTCATTCACTGCCAGACTCCATTTCTCCTTGCTTATGGCTGTATAAACTTCACTCTGAAAGACAATCTTCAGGAGAATCTATTCAAAGAGTGCACTGAACTATAAAACAACTCTGAAATTTTCTGCTTCTGATCTTTCACCTAGGAAGACAGAGGCATGAACACCTTAGGGCCTCGAGGAGAGTGTCAGCCTCCCATCTTGTTGGAAGGCTGTCGGAGAGAGAACAAAGCCTTGAATCCAAACTTGCTAGATAGTTTTTAGACTTTTAAATGTATTTTCATTCTTATTTGCTGATAATCATTTCTAACTTTATCTGTTATACTTGAATTCACCTACATTGCTTTAGGGTGACTGTTGTCCTGATTTTATAGGGACAATCCAGATTTTTGGGTCACTTTCTTATATAGGCTCCTATTACCCTCCACCCCATCCCAATTTTTCACATTTGCTGTCTGATCACCTTAATTACTAGCTTCTGTTAATAAACCTGGTTTTGTTTTAACCTAAAACAATCTAGTGCTATGTTTAAACTGCATTGTTTGGTAACAGCGGGTGAAGTAACAAACTGTTGAAAATTGACTCCTTAAAGGGGCAACAAATCTCACTATCTGAACTGTCCAGGAGAGGGGTGGACAATGAAGAACACATGGGGGTTTTTTTGGTGGGAGGAGGGAGTAAGAAGCACTCAAAAGTTAGGAAATGGCCGAATGAAGGTTGTCTATGTCAGAAGCGTATAACTTGGCCATATTCGGGCATTTTTTCCCATGGGAACCACAAAAGGCAGATCCCTGACATAAAGGCACACCTGCCATGTCAAAGCATGGAGGTGGTAGAATTTCAACAAAATGGTGGTCAGAATGTTTTTCAACATGGACAAAATATAATTTTCCCAAAACTTAGTCTTGGAAATGGCTGAACTCTCCAAAAAAAAAAAAAATACTCTGCCTGAGGTAGACATCTGGCATGGAAAAATTCAGCTGAAATAGTTGGGCAAAGTTTTATAAGCAACCAAAACCCATTCAATAATGGGAATTGTTGAGCAATCTGAATGGTAGATGGCTCTGTCTATGAAAGCACTGAATAGTTAACACTAGGAAGAAGCAAACTCATTATGACTAATTTTAAACCCGCTGATACACTGTGGAAAATAATGTGTCTGAGCTCTGTGTTTTATTATTATCACTGTATAATAATAATTATAATAATAATAATCTGTGTATTATTATTATCAGTTCCAAGTGTTGTGCCTTCTCCTCTGGTGAGTCTGACTTCTGAGTGCTTACCAAAGATTACATGCAGTGTCCTTTCCGATCTTCCTGGAAAGTCAGATGCCATAAGAAACAGGTCATGTAACACCATTTGGTAACTGCTAATTAAGTCTGAATTTCTAAGTTAAATGAATTCTCTGTTAGGTTAACCTTTCTTCTGTGGATACACTCCTTTCTGATGCAGAGCACTCAATTGTTCCAGAAACCTCCAAAGCCTGACAATTGCTCCAGTTTATTGAGGTGTTTATCTAGAATAGTGGTATAATCCTGGATACTCACTCTTTGACCATGCTCTGTCTCCCCACATCATCAGCTGGAAAAAAACCTCAACATTTATTCTCTGCTGTACATATCTGATGTGTCTTGGACTTTGTTATTATCCTGAGATACTCCGGCAGGGCGTAAGAGCTGCCCTCTGGTGAGTGGTTCTCCTTTCTGATGTTCTCCCAAATGAACAAGGGGATATACCATCCCTCTGGCATCAGCATTTGGCACAATGAGGGATGTTTGTTTTTATTAATGCAGTACAAAAACATAAACTTAAACTCAGAAGTCTGAAGATACCTGCTTTGGCAATCCCCTTGGGTGGTAGGGGCATATTTTTTTGTGTGAAGTTCTTTAGATCCTTCTCCAAAGGAAACATGAATGTTGACACACCTGATACCTGTATAGAACAGAATCATCCATAAAGATTTTTTTCTTACACAGTACTTGGCATTTGCTTTCATATGTTCTATAAGTGAGTCATATGCACTGTATGAAAAGAGGTGAGAGAAAGCATGACTGAGGAAGGTCTAGTGTTTTAAGCTGTAGGTGAAATTTCAGAAGCAAAATAATTCAGAATGAAAAATGCCTTTGTGCTGTACTAAGTGGTGGTGTGAGAGGGAGTGCAATTTAGTAGATGGAAGAACAATGATGCAATAAGTGGGTGATTTTATGTCAGTGAAAGCGATACCATATTATTCTGATGGACTTGGAGTTCCTTTAACAGATGTGGTGTGTCATCTGTGCAATTTTATTCTGAATCATTGTATACTGTTTGTTGCCATTGCAATCACAGAAAGTTATTGAAGTGAAGTTGTTTATGTAAGCAAAACAAACCCCTTCAAAATCCCATTTCAAGCAGAGAGCAATTTTAGACTGAACAAATATAATATGAAAAAGTTGTAAGCCACTGGAAAAAGGCTTGTAACCACAACAAAAAGGTGCAGAGCAACCTATAGGCATCACTTAGCTCTGCTTATGATAAATCAGAATGCCAAAAATAGGGGATATTAATTTGTAGAAATAATCAAACTACAGCAATCAAGACATTTTTATTACATTTTAATAATTTTAATAAGGTGTGTGCTTCTCATTATTGTACAAAGGCGCAAATAGGTTTTTGTTGAACTGGTGGAAGTTCTGATCCTGACTATACTCACATATCAGAGGGGTAGCCGTGTTAGTCTGGAATTGCAGAAGTGACAAAGAGTCCTGTGGCACCTTAAAGACTAACTAAAATTTTAGAGCATAAGCTTTCGTGGGTTAATACCCACTTTCGTCGGATGCATGCAGTGGAAGTATCCAGGGGCAGGTATAAATAGGTAAGCAAGAACCAGGTGGGAGATAACAAGGTTAGTCCAATGAGGCTGAACCAGCTTGTTATCTCTAATCAGGGAGGGTGAGGTGTTCCTCTAGCAGCTGAACTGGAGGTGTGAATAGCGGGAGAAGAGAAGCTGCTTTTGTAGTTAGCTAGCCATTCAAAATCTCTATTCAGTCCCAAATTGATTGTGTCAAATTTGCAAATGAATTGCAGCTCTGCAGTCTCTCTTTGCAGTCTGGAATTGAAGTTTTTTTTGCTGCAAAATGCTGACCTTTAAATCTTTTATGGTGTGTCCCGTGAGATTGAAGTGCTCTCCTACAGGTTTTTGAATATTGCCATTCCTGATATCTGATTTGTGTCCATTTATCCTTTTTCGTAGGGACTGTCCAGTTTGGCCGATGTACATAGCAGAGGGACATTGCCGGCACATAATAGCGTATATTACATTGGTAGATGTGCAGGTGAATGAACCAGTGATGGTGTGGCTGATCTGGTTTGGTCCTGTGATGGTGTTGCTGGTGTAGATGTGTGGGCAGAGTTGGCATCGAGGTTTGTTGCATGGATTGATTCCTGAGTTAGAGTTATTATGGCGTGGTGTGCTGTTGCTGGTGAGAATATGCTTGAGGTTGGCAGGTTGTCTGTAGGCCAGGACTGGCCTGCAAGGCCCAAGGCCTGTGAAAGTGAGGGATTGTTGTCCAGGATGGGTTGTAGATCACTGATGATGCACTGGAGAGGCTTTAACTGAGGACTGTAGGTGATGGCCAGTGGTGGTCTGTTGTTTTCTTTCTTGGGCTTGTCTTGCAGCAGCAGGCTTCTGGGTACACGTCTGGCTCTGCTGATCTGTGTCCTTATTTCCTTGTGCG
>VOCN01041081.1:0-17596 GCA_007922305.1 Dermatemys mawii
AGTGATCGGAGGAGGTCCCGGATGAATGGAAAAAGGCAAATCTAGTGTCCATCTTTAAAAAGGGGGAAGAAGTAGAACTCGGGGAACTACAGGCCAGTCAGCCTCACCTCAGTCCCTGGAAAAATCACAGAGCAGATCCTCAAGGAAATCATTCTGAAGCACTTGGAGGAGAGGAAGGTGATCAGGAACAGTCAGCATGGGTTCACCAAGAGAAAATCATGTCTGACCTACCTAATGAGATAACTGGCTCTACAGATATGGGGAAAGCAGTGGATTTGATATTCCTTAACTTTAGCAAAGCTTTTGACATGGTGTCCCACAGTATTCTTGCCAGCAAGTTAAAAATTTATGGATTTGATGAATGGATTATAAGGTGGATAGAAAGCTGGCGAGATTGTTGGGCTGAATAGGTAGTGATCAACAGCTCAATGTCTAGTTGGCAGCCCATATCAAGGAGCAGAACCTGCCCCCTCCACCAGACCTTCTATGCAATTTGCACTGGCCCCTCACTGAGCAGGCTTGAAACTCATGCAGGGAGTCTACTGGGCCACATCCCTTCTGGGTTAAGCAAAGCAGCAGGCTGAAAAGAGACCATAGAAATGCTGGGGATTGAAGCCAGGCCTTTATACGTACAAATCATGTACTCTATCACTGAGCTAGATCCCCAGATCAGAAACTGTATCTGCCAGGGGTTACACTCAGTCTTCGTGTTTCCAGAGACTCAGTAGCCTGAAAACAACATGGGGACACACCCTTCAGTCGAAGGCCCTGGTCTTAAGCCAATGCCTTTAGCTAAGCAGTAGCAGCAGCCATAAGCTGGGAATTGTACAATCAAATTCTCATGTCCCAGATCAGTCCTACAAAGATAAGGCAATCTGGGGCTGTTAGAAAGGGGATCCAATCTATCCCCTGCAGAGAAAGGGAAGAGCCTAGAAAATGTAAAAGGAAATTTAGTTTGATACTTTTCTGTTTGGTAAGAATTCACTTATCAATAGACACAGCTGGGAAACCCTTCTGTCTTTAGAGATGTAGCTGTGAAATCCTCACTTCTGTGTTGTTTTGTCAGTCTAGTTCCTACTTTGCTCTTGTTTATTTGCATAGTCTCTGTCTGGTTCTGTGATTGTTTCTGTCTGCTGTATAATTCATTTTGCTGGGAGTAAAGCAATTAAGGTAGGGGGATATAATTGGTTGACTAATCATGTACAATATGTTCGGATTGGTTAGGTAAATTGCAGTAGAAAGATTGGTTAAGGTATAGCTAAGAATATTCCTATATGAATTAGAGACAAACAGGAAGGAAGTTGGGATTTGAAAATAGGGAAAAAAGCACTTGGATTTAAGCTTGCTGGAAGTTCACCCCAATAAACATTGAATTGTTTACACCTTTGGGCTTGGGGTATTGCTGTCTGTTCATGCGAGAAGGCCCAGGGAAATGAAAAAGAGAAGGAATAAGCTCTCCAACAGCTCTCAACTCCAGTGAGAATTCTTTGGAGTCACTCTTTGCCTTTATCAAGCTAGAAGCTTGGGAGAACCATAAGAAAGTGGTGCAATTGGTTAGCACACAGTACTTATAGAGCAGTACCAAGAGGTGATATGCTGAAGTTGGGAGTTCAAACCCTCCCTGGAGTCCTGGTTTCTCATTAACCACATGGATTCACCCTTTCTCTGGCCCTGGGGAATGAACAATTCCAGCCAGGGACACCGAGGAGAGAGGAGTCAAAATTGTCCTTCAGGTATTACCTCCTCTCCAGAATGCAGCTTGTAATCTACAGTCCTTTCTCCTCAAGAGCCCCTGTGCATCATCCAACCCCCCATTCTTTTCTGACTGCCCCCCTGGGGATCTCCAACCCCATCCACACCACCCCAAACTCCTCAGCCCTGTAGCTCACTCTAATTTAAGGTCTCGTGTGCCAGTAATATATTTTAACATTTTTAGAAGATCTCTATAAGAGGAAACCTGCTACTCTCTTCCCAATCCTAGCCCGGACCTGTTCTTCCTTTCAGCACCCTGAGGCACTTTGCCAGCACCGTGCCCCAGTCAACTGCAAATATGAAGAAAAAGACCCCATCATTGTTCCCTGGCCTGGACCACCAGAGAGACGGGCCCTTCCTCCAATCACCCTCTGCCCATCCAGCTACCTTAATGTGCACTTCCTGAACACCCACCATGTCCAAGTCCAGCTGCTCCAAGGCACTGAACATCAAGTGGCTCCTCCTGGCCCCCCAATCCCTGTCACGTTCCACGTGGACACTTTCACGGATGCCCCTTCCCCGGTACTGCCCACGCTCAGCTGTGCAGAGGAGCTTTCGTCCCAGTCCCTGCCCCCTCTGGCACCAGCTTTGAGGGCCGCCCTGCCTCACTCTTCCTGCCATATTGGGTTGACCAATAAATCCTGTGGGGAAGAAAGCTACTGTCTGTAATAGTTAAAGGTCGGGGGGACCCACTGGGGCAGAAGCCCAGCCTCAGTCATCCTGCTGGTGAGCTCAAAATCAGGGACTAGCCTCACATAAAGGTGCTGCAGTGCTCCTAGAGAGCAAGTCCCCCCTGCACAGGGGCTGCCAAAGCCTGGGATTGAAGCAGGGACTTTTAGATCTTCAGTCTAATATTCTCCCAACTGAGCTTTGGCAGCTGCAAAGCAGCTTTTTGACCTGCTGCTTCTCTGTCCGCAATGATATTGTCAGCCATGACACACAAAAAGGACGTCATTGTGAAAGGCCCCTGAAGACAAGACTCACTTTTTCCTGCCTTGCTCAGCTTGACTTGCTCCTCACCCCATTCCTGCCTTAGATCCCGGGTTGACCTGGTGGTGGAAGAGGACTGGGGGGGGGGCAGTGACGTGGGGAGGAAGTTGAGCTGGTCCCTGAGTTAGACTAGACCCTGCGTGTGAGAGTCTGGACACCACTTGCCGCCCCACTCTGTTGTCCTGGTTTTCCCCCTGGATGTCATTTAGGGAGGGAAGTGGGGTTCTGCCTCCCCTCCCCGATGTTCACACCCCAGAGGAGTGTGAACAGGAGAACGAACGGCTGCTCCACACTCCTGCCGGAGGAACCCAACGCCCTTAAGTGTGGCAGTGAGAAGTGTCTGGGGGCCGACAAGCCTGTCCCCGAGGAGCTGGAACAGCGGCTGCCGCCTCCTTCTCGGCTCCAGGCTGTGGGAAATGCTCCTGGCCTGGCTGAAGGGGTGGATGCTGCTCCACACTCTGGAGAGTGTCTGTATTGGTCTGTCACCCCCCTTCACTGAGCCAGTCTGAGAAGGCCCCAAGTGCCCCCCCTGGCCTGGCAGATGAGAGTCTGTGCAGACATCAACCCCCCCCACCAGCCCCCACAGCCAGCAGCAGCGCTCCCCACCCCAGCCCCACAGGGGCACTCAATGCCCTTCATGGGGGGAAATGGCTCCTTGGTGTCCAGCTTCTAGACTGAGACCAGGAGAGAGCCGTGTGTGCCTCACCTGGTTGGAGAGAAGAGACCTGATGAGAGCTGATCTCCTTCCGTCTCCCCGACCATGCTGCTCAGGTTTATTGTCACTGAGATAGTCAGTGCTTCCCTTCAGGGCCGGCCCTAGATGGGTGCAGGGGCCAGGGACAATTCACCGCCTTTGCACCCCAGGGTCTGCACCTACTCCACCCCTTCTCCCAAGTCCCCACCCCACCTGTTCCAGCCCCTGCTCTGCCTCTTTCTCTCTTTCACCCCCTCCTCCAAGCGACATCAGGAGTCTGTATAAAGAGGTAATTGATACAGGTAATTGTGCACCAGGCAGGGTTGTTTGGAAGCCAAAGACTTGATGCTTCTGTCCCACTCCACTGTCAAGTTTTAGCAAACTAGGACAAGTCAACAAATAAGAACAACCCCAGGTATCAGTAGCTGCTACAGGTAGCAAATTCCTACAGGTAGCAGTTTCTGGCACTACACTCGTGCCGCTCTGCTCCCCAGCTCTTCTTGGACTCCTGCTGTCGACCCCCACTCTGGCCCAGGTAGTTCCAGCTCACATCAGGGATGGGACCCCTGGCCTGGTGACTCCCTCATTACACAGCCTGCCCTGTCGGTCTGGCTACCTTGGAGCTTTGGCCTCTCCTCATTGTCCCTGGGGACTGCCAGACTCCAGGTCCTGATTCCCATTGACCCTTCCCCTTCTATTGGTACTGGGAACTAGCCAAAGAAAAACTCCACTAAGTTTTAGTAAGGGGCTGACATACTTCTTACATGCTGAGGGTCCCATGGTGTAATGGTCAGCACTCAGGCTTTTGAGTCCTGCAATCTGAGTTCAAATCTCAGTGAGACCTTTGTCAGGTTAGTGAGATTATCTGGGATCATATAGCTCAGTGGTGCCTCTAAGGTCCTGTAGGGCACTAAATATTATGTAAAAAGGGTCATATGAGGTGTCTAAGAGCAGGTTATGGTTTGCTGACTATTTTTGTAGTTAACGTTATGAATATTGGCTCTGTACTGTATGTCTTTCCAAATACTGTGCTATGCTGTGGGGGACATTTCAGATGGTGTTAGCTTTGCTTACCCGGCATGATGGCCCATTAAGGACCATCAGCTACACAATGGACTCATTGGGAGCTTAGAATGCTTTAACCCACATGAGAAATCTAGCAGAGGATGTGCAAGATAGATGGTGGGCAATGGCTGCCACCTAGGAATCTTGAATCATGCATGGTCATATGATCTGCCCATGTGACTCCAGAACTCCATGGGGCTGGACTTTTCACAGCAGGATCAAAGAGATTCTTGCCCCTGGGGAAAACTATAAATGAACCTGTCACAGTTCCTCCATCTTGTCTTCAGTCTCCAGTCTCCAGCCTTGCTCCTACCTCTGGATGGGACTTTGCTACAAATGGAAGCTCTGGTCAAAGGACTGAATGACCCATCCCTCCAGGGGATGCATTCCACAGACTTTGATTTGAACCTACAGTTTATTCCAGCACTGATGCAAGCCTGAACCAAGAGATTTGCCATTACTGCATGTATTTGATTTCCTTTAACCATTCCTAGCCCTCACCTGTATCTTTTTCCTTGTATAATAAACCTTTAGATTTTAGATTCTAAAGGATTGGCAACAGCATGATTTGTGGGTAAGAACTAATTTGTATATTGACCTGAGTCTGGGATCTAATTATTTGAAATTGGGAAGAACCATTTTCTTTATTTTGGGTATTGGTTTTCATAACCATTTGTCCCCAGCACAGGTGGCTGCTGGTGGTGATGCTGGTAAACTGGAGTGTCTAAGGGAATTGCTTGTGTGACTTGTGGCTAGCCAGTGTGGCAAACCCAGAGTCTTTTTTGTTTGGCTTCTTTGGTTTGCCTTAGAGGTGGAGAAACCCCAGCTTTGGATTGTAAATAGCCTGTTTGAAGCAATTTTTCTTGACTTGGCACTCTCAGTTGGATCCCACCAGGAACAGCACCATCACAACCTTATGTTGGTTTGTGGTAAAATCTTGGAGTATGAAGTACTCACTTCTGTCTCCAGCTGTGCAAGAGTGAGGTGTCTCTTGGTGACTCATGTCAAGAGGTTCAGGTCTTTGGTTAGGTTTCTTGCTGCTTCACCTCATTCCCAGGAATTTGATCCATGTGTTTGATGCCCCACCCCCAACTCCTTCCTGGGGCTGTAGCTGAAGCCAGAGCACTGGCCTGAGTGACCAAGAAGTGGTTCAAGGGCTGAAAAAAATCAGGATTTTCAGCACAAAGGGAAAATTGCACACGCACAACAGCAAAGGGACTCAAGCCCTCAATTATTTGATTGGAAGCCAGACACCTTAGCCATCAGACCATAGGAAAAAAGCTGCTCCAAGGACTTCTTGAGAAAAGGTGGACACCATGTTTCTTGGGTCAGCTACTGAGCAGGACAGAGACTGTCTGGGCACAAGAAGTAGAGTCCCCAGCGAGATGTGAGAGTTAATTCTATGGAGGCAGGTGCAGGACTTTGGTGCAGAGTTTTAGTCACACTGAGGTCCAGAAGGGACAATGAGGAGGAATCCAGTTGACAGGCAGTGGCTGTGGAGAAAGAGGAAGGGTTCCTTGGACTTTTTTTCCCTTGCTTATGTCTCCTGCCTTGCTTTTGTGGTGGAAGGGGAGGTGCTTTCAACACACCTGACTAGCTCAGTTGGTGATGCATCAGTTTGTTAATTTTAGGATTGAAGCCCCTGTTGATCCACTTTGGTTTCAAGTTGCCTTCTCAAAGCACTGTCTGTGCTACTGCACGTGGCTAAATGAAGAGAACAAACCCCAAGTTCCCTCTGTGCTTTGGGAGCCAGGTTGGCTGGGGGAATTCTGGATTTCAGATGATGTCAAGCCTGGGCATTGTGACTATTTACCAGTTTCTCTCTCATGAGGGCCTTATGGGGGTCACAGCTGTGATGGCCAAGTGGTTAAGGTGTTGGACTTGAAATCCACTAGGGTTCCCCTGCGTAGGTTCAAATCCTGCTCATAGCGAAGGCTGCATTTTAGCCAGTCTCAAATCCAGCAATACCCCTCTACACACCCCTGAGAAATTCTCCATTCTCTCCCCACCCCAAGGAAATCCTGGTCTGCTCCATTCATAGAGATCCTGGGACACCACCTCACACTGTGTCCCTGAGGTGTCAGGAAAATTCTCAGCACCTCAACCCCCTGCTGCTCCCCTAGTATCTCCTAGATCAGACATAACCCCAGCTGCTGCTCCTTTCTCTACATTGTGAAAGTCCCCAAGTCAGTGCAGCCAGAGGCCCTGGTTCCATGGGGGCTACAGGGCTACAGCACCAATAGAAAAATAATTGGTGCTCAGCACCCCTGCCCAGCACCTCCCACCTGCTAGCAGGCCTGTCTGACAGACTCATCCCCTTCACCCCCAGAGCCTCCTGCCTGCCAGTGATCAGCTGTTCAGTGCTGTGCAAGAGGCACTGGAGTGGTAGGAGCTGGGACAGGAAGGAGTGGGAGAGGGAGAGGAATGGGGAAGAAAGGCCCAGGGCAGGATAGGGTAGAGTGGGAAGAGATGGAATGGGGGCTTTGGGGGAACAAGGAGAGTGGGGGCAGAGCCTGAGGTGAAGCAGAGGGTGATGTTGCACTCTGTATGACGTCCTTTTTGGGTACCACAGCTGACAAAAACATCCCAGACAGCGAAGCACCAGGACAAAAAACAAATCTGCATCTGCCGAAGTAGCTCGGTAGTGAGAGTGTTAGACTAAAGATCTAAAGGTCCCTGATTCAACCTCAGGCTGTGGCAGGCCCTTTGATGGTTACCCATACAGGGGTGGCTTGTTTTCTGGGAGTGCAGCAACATCTTTACCTGAGGCAAATGCCTGGTTTTGAGCTCACAAGCAGGACAACAGAACAGGGGCTTCTGCTCCTCATTGGCTCCCCTGACCTTTAACAGTGAGAGACGAGAGCTGTCTTTCCCGTATGACTTATTGGTCAACCCAATATAGCAGGAAGAGAATGAGGCCGGGTGGCCTTTGGAGATGGGGAGGAACTGGGGACAAAAATCTCCTCAGCACAGCTAAGCATGTGTAGTACCAGGGATGGGGCATGTATAAAAGTGGCCCTGTGGAACGTGGCAGGGATTCGGGGGCAAAGGAGAAGGTGCTTGATGTTCAGTGCCTTGTAGCAGCTGGACTTGGACCTGGGGGGTGTTCAGGAAATGCACATTAATCCCTTTAGGGTAGCTCGATGGGCAGAGGGTGAGTGGAGGAAGGGCCTCTCTCTCTGGCCCTCCAGGCCAGGGAGGAATGATGGGGTTGGAGTCTTGTTTGTCACATTTGCAGTGTGAGTATAGAAGATGGTGGAGCTCTGACTAGGGAGGGCATTACTGGTGGACTTTGTGCTCTGTGGCACTGGTTACCACTGTTTATGTGTGTATGGTCCCCACTTAAGGTATGAAAGGAAAGATCAATGGAAGGAACTGGCTCCCTTCCTCTGGACCACACGGTGTTCGGTGTCATGGGGGGATTTTAATTGTGTCAGCCAGACTGAGGACCGCTGGTCCCATTTTCTCAACTGTCAGAGGAAATGTTTTTACAATGAGCACTACCTGGCACAGGTCTGTAGCGAGGTCGGCTTAGAGGATTTGTTTCTCCATGATCTGGAAAAAGGAGTAAACAGTAAGGTGTCAAAATTGGCAGGTCATACAAAACTCCTCTAGATAGTTAAGTCTAAAGCAGACTGTGAAGAGCTACAAAAAGAATCTCAAACAACTGGGTGACTGGACAACAAAATGGAAGATGAAATTTAATGTTAATAAATGGAAAGTAATGCACATTGGAAAGCATAATCCCTACTCTATATGTTAAATGATGGGGCCTAAATTACTTTTACCACTCAAGAAAGAGATCTTGGAGTCACTGAGGACAGTTCTCTGAAAATGTCCACTCAATGTGCAGCAACAGTCAAAAAAACCAAACAGAACGTTGGGAATAATTAAGAGAGTGATAGATTATAGGACAGAAAATAGCATGTTGCCATTATAGAAATCCATGGTATGCCCACATCTTGAATAGTGTGTGCAGATATGGTCATTTCATCACAAAAAGATAGCTTGGAATTGGAAAAGGGTCAGAAAAGGGCAACAAAAATGATTAGGGGCATGGCACATTTTCCGTATGAGGAGAGATTAATAAAACAGGGAATTTTCAGCAATGAACAGAGACGGCTAAGGGACAATATGCTTGAGGTCTATAAAACCCTGATTGATGTAGAGAAAGTTGATAAGAAAGTCCTGTTTACTAAGAAATTAATAGGCACCAAGTTTAAACCAGTCAAAAAGAAGTATTTCTTCACACTACACAGAATTAAACTGTGGAACTCCCTCCCAGATGATGTTGAGACCAAGACTATCACAGGGTTCAAAAAAAAACAAAAAACCCCAACAGCTAGATAAGTACATAGAGGATGGATCCGCCAATGGGATGGGCAGGGATGGTGTCTGCTGTTGCCAGAAGTTGTAATGAGCAAAAGGGGATGGATCACTTATTCATTCTCTTTGGGCACCTGGCACTAGCCACCATTGGAGGACAGGATGCTGCACTAAATGGACCTTCATTTTGACCCAGTAGGGTCATTCTTATGTTTTGACCCCCCTGTATATTTGCACTGTGGACTCATTGTTTCTCCCTCTCTCTCCCCCTCAGCACCTGGCCCCACAGCACTTTCTGCAGCCAGAAACTGTGAATTCTAGGCCTTCTCCTCCTTCTTAGGGACATCTCAGGAGAAAGGGGCCTTCCCAGGAAATGGCCACAGTTTCTGGGAATCCCTGTGCAGCTCTCAGCTCTGGACAGCCTCAAGAGTCATAAGGCAACTTAAAAGCCAAGAGCCTAGGTTGGGACTTGAACTCTGGACCCGCAGATTAAGAGCTTGATGCTTTACCCACAGAGCTATCCAGGTTTATAGAAAAACCCCCTTTCCCCAAGAAGACAGTGAGTGTCACATCCAGCAATGGTTTTAATTCTGGCTCTTGCTATTCCACAGGGGCTTTTCCTCCACCCCTGGAGGCAGGAATGGCTCACTGAAGAGGAACCTGGCTACTTCTCCACCCAAAGCAATCACCCTGCACAACAGACTATTGTCCCTTCCCACTGCCGTTATCCCAAAGAGCTCTGTACCTAGCCACAATGTGCACATCCTCTGAAAGAAGCTAGAGTCAATACAGACAAGGAGTAGAGTGCAGGGATCAGTTATTCACACCCAGCATTATGGAAGACAGAGAGTTGAGGCCTGAGTATCTCTGGTTACAGGCAATTTGCTCTAACCATTATTCAGGAACACTAATAGTTCCCCTTCCCTGGGCCCTGACAACTCCCTGAATGGGAAGACAGGGCTCCCCCAACCTTCACATGTCCAGTTAGATTCAAGGACTTTTGTCTCATGGACCCACCCAATGCTAACAGAACATGTTTCTCTCCATAGACAAGAGTGTTTGAAGTCCACTGTCTGGTTTCCTTCCATCTGGATGGGCGCAGGGTGGCTGCTCCTTATCCTGGTCTCTGCCCCAGAATGGCCGTTCTCTCATCTGCCCAATGGCATTAGGAACTGAATGGAGAACATAGGCCAGCACTGGTGTGTGGAGGACGGACATCTGCACTCAGGTCACTCGGCTTCTTCTTCCTGTAGCCCCTTTCCCTAGTTGCCTCCAGCCTAGCCAGGCCTCAAGTGATCAGCTCTGGTAATGGACTACAGGTCCCCAGGTCTCTCCCTACCCCATCCCATCCCATCCCATGCCTGTGCACTAACCAATTGTGCCACTGCAGCACCTGTTAATGGCAGTTCTCCCAGGCCCCTACGTTGATAAAGGCAAAGAGTGACCCCAAAGAATTCTCCCTGGAGTTGAGAGCTGTTAGAGAGCTTATTCCTTCTCTTTTCCACTTCTCTGCTCCTTCTCGCATGAACAGAGAGCAACAATACCCAAAGTCCAAAGGTGCAAACAATTCAATGTTTATTGGGGTGAACTTCCAGCAAGCTAAAATCCAAGTTCTTTTTTCCTTGTTTTCAAATCCCAGCTTACTTCCTGTTTGTCCCTAATTTATATAGGAATATTCTTAGCTATATCTTAACCAGTCATTCTGCCTAACCTGTCCTAACATGTTGTAACAGGATTAGTCAAACAATTATATCCCCCTACCGTAATTAGTTTACACCCAGCAAAATGAATTATACAGCAGACAAACAATCAGAGAATCAGACACACACCATGCAACTAAATGAGAGCTAAGTGGGGACTATACTGACAAAACAATACAGAAGAGCAGATTTCACAACTACATCTCTCAAGACAGAAGAGTTTCCCAGCTGTGTCTACTGATGAGTGAATTCTTACCAAATAGAAAAGTCTCCAACTAAACTTCCTTTTAATTCTCAGCTCTTCCCTTTCTCTGGAGGAAATAGATCAGATCCCCCTTCTAACAGCCCCAGATGCCTTATCTCAAGGACTGGTTTGGGATGTGATGTTTGCTTATGGTTGCCTCTGCTGCTTAGCCAAAGGCATTGGCCTCAGAACAGGGCCATGTTGCTTTCAGGCCACTGGATGCTCTGGAAGCGGGAAGGCTGAGTGTAACCCATAGCAAACTTACAGCAGCTGGGGATGTAGCTCAGTGGTAGAGCACATGCTTTGCATGTATGAGGCCCTGGGTTCAATCCCCAGCATCTCCAACTTCTCTTTTCAGCCTACTGCTTTGCTCAAACCCAGAGGGAATGTTCTCAGCAGGCTCCCTGCAGGTTTCAATCCTGCTCATTGAGGGGCAAGTGCCAATTGCATGGAAGGTTTGGGGGGTGGGTTCTGCTCCTAAGTCACCTTGGTACTTTAAGATTCCCACCCACTGGGCTGCTTGGGACAATGGTAGATGAGAGGGGAGAATCCTCCAGTGCTGCAGAGAAAGGTCCCATCTGCCCAGACTGAGAGGCAAGGAAAGGGAGGGGCAGTCAGTGCTCAGAGAGGAGAGAGGTCAGTGATTGACACCCACCAGGGGGGACTGTCTTTTTGAGGTGAGTGCAGCTGACTTGGGTTAGTGCCGATGATGGGTATGAAAAAGGCTGGAGTGAATGACAGATGAGACCATAGAAGAGGAAGGGCAGCTCCACAGAAGCACTGGGAGGGAGAAGCAGGAGGTGGCAGAGCACTCAGGGGAGGAGGTGAGTGGAGGTGAGCTGCCGGTGGGTGCAGAGCACCAACAATTTTCACCCATGGGTGCTGCAGCCCAGGAGAACTCACAGATTTGGTGCCTATGCCTTGAGGTCTGGGTGGGAAGCTCCATGTGGGAGCAGCGATGGATGGCACCGTCAAGGTATGTTCTGGAGATGGTCCTTCAGGTGTGGGTGTCTCGGACCCAGTTGGCACTGGGCTCATGATGTGCCGTGTTCAGTCCCTTTCGCTCACCAAGCAGGGCAGAAAGGATCTCAGGCCAGGACAGAAATCAGGGGGCCTCTGCCCCCAACATGGAGAATCTGGGCTGCAACCTTGCTTAACAGGTCAGTCTGTCCTTCTTTCTCTAGCGCTCATTTGGTTCATTTGTCCTTTTTTGTTCCTTTCCTTCTTTAGCTTGCATGTTCTTGCTTTCCTTGAGTTTCTTTTCCTCTCTCCACCTTTCATGCTTTTTTAACTTTCCTTGTTTTTCTAACATTTTTTCTAACCTTTATTTCATTCTTTGCCTTTCACGTTCTTTTCACTGTCTCTCTCGTACTGGTTATTTTTTTCACTCACTCTTTCTCCTCGCTCCCTCCAAACCAAGCCAGTTCTCCTCACACACAGATTTCAACAGGTTTCCCTCTCGATCACTGAGTGGATTCAGCACAACTTCAGTGGGTGTTTGGCTCCCCTCAGGCAAGGAGCAGGGGGCAGTCTGTCCAGGTGTCTTTGTGGCTATTGGCTGACCACACACATAGACATGGTCCTCCGCTCCTCTTGCCCTGCCCTCAGTTGCTCTGTGGCTTTTAAGCCTTCCCTTAGAGCTGTCAGCACCAGCCACCTCTGCACTTGATGCGCAGAGGAGGAAAGGTGAGCTGAGCTCGAGCCTGGGACTCTTCCTCCTTATGAAGCCTGGCCCTGGAACTCCTGTCTTCAAGTGCAATGTGGATAAGAGGGAGAAGTGCAGCAGCAACCACAAGGGCCAAACATCTTGGCATGGGATGACACAGCACAAATCCCAACCATCAGGTCAAACCACAGCACTGGTAGCAAGTTCTAAAGCCCCAACACATTGTGGCCATCCTGACCAAAGACCTGGCTCCAGTGGCCATGAGTCACCCAGCAGATGGGAAGAAGACTTACTCTCATACAGCTGCAGACACAGCAAGCGAGAACTGTGAGGCCCAGGACTTTATCACAAGGTGCCCCTGAGATCTGAACTCACATTACAGGATTTAAAGTCCTGAGTGCTGACCATTACACCATGGGAGCTGCTTGTGCTATATATCAGTGACCCTCACAGGACTGGCTTGTGTAAGGCAACTCTTGGCCCTTACTGAAACTTTTGGCTGGCTAGTTCCCATACCAATAGAAGGGGGAAGGGCCAATGGGAAATCAGGATCCTGAGACTGACAGTCCCCAAGGTCAATGTGGAGAGGCCAAAGCTCCAGGTTAGCCAGACTGACAGGACAGGCTGTATAATGAGGGAATCACCAGCCCAGGGGGGTCCCACCGTCCATGTGAGCTGGAGCTACCTGGGCCAGAGTGGGGCAGAGTTAAGGAGAGAGCAGGAGCCCAAGAAGAGCCGGGGAGCAGAGCTGGGCCAGCCAGAGAGACCCAGAGCAGATCCATGCTGGGAGCCGAGCCGCAGCAGCAAGAGCCAGAGAAGCCGCCCAGGGAGCAGCTCTGTGCTGGGGGAGGAACCGCAGCAACCGAGGCCTGAGGAGCAGCCCAGGGAAATGGAGGCAGAGCCGCAGCAGCACGGGGGCTGGAGGTGGGAGCAGGGAGCAGCTTGGGAGAGCGAGGGGGACCTGGGCAGAAGGCCCAACACAAGGAGATGCTGCCAGTCAAGAAAACTGTCGGGGGGATCGTATCCCTTACATGGGGGCTACATTGGTAGAAGGGTCCTGCCACCTTCAGCCTGAGCGCACGTGACCACAGCAGAGCAAGTGTCCGGCCAGCGGTGTCCCTACAGCACAGCCAGGGCCTGGGAAGGAGCCTGGGATGTGTGAGGGGGAGACTGTGAACTGCCCTGACACTCCAGAGACACTGGCTGTGATCTTCCTGCCCCACAGAATGGGGGGACGTGTTTTCCTTTAACCTTCCCCCATTTTATAAAATGTATCACTGGTTAATAAATTGTCAGGGAAACGCCCAGAGCAGAGAGAGAACCTCAGAGTGGGACACCCCAGCCCCTATTCTAAGTGACCATGACAAGATTGGGGGTCGAGCCCCCCAGGAATCCTGGGCCCAGCCTTGTCGGGGTTCCGAGGACTCTGCCCCACACAAGAGGAGAAGGAGAGTCCTCGGGGTCAGGCAGGCTCTGGGTCAGGGAGTGGGAACTCAGATCCTTTCTCTAGCCAATTCCACCGGGGTCGTGTATAAGCCAGGGAAGTTCCTCACAATACCAGGCCCAGACCCACCTGTCCACTCACACTCAGTGCTCATTGCATCTCTCTCTCCCCTGCATCTCTCCCTCTGGCTTTCTCAGCACCCAGCCCCACAGCACTTCCTGGCAGCTGGAGGCTGCACGTTTTCGTCCTGCTCCTGTGGCCGTGGGGCTCTCCCCTGAGTCCTGAGGAAAGGGGTCAAAAAATCCACAGAAATGAAAAAACCTCCCCCAGAATCTCACGCCCCCCCCGATCCTCTCCTGGTCCTCACAGAGGCCGCGGGATGGAGACTCGCTGCAGCCAGGCGACAGGGGTCTCCATGGTTCCCCCTCCCGCATCCCTGTCCTGCCTGGCTGTTGTCAAGGGAGCTCTGTGAGGTCACAGCCGCCTCATCACCTTTGCCCAATAGGCTGAGTTCCTGCCAAAGGCCTTTGTGATGTCACTGCCACCCCCACCTTTCCCTTGCAGGCCTGATGTCTGCCCCTGGCCAGCCCGGTGGGATGTTTGGGCTGCACCCGGATCTCCCCACCTGCTCCTTGTTGATTCTGGGCAGCGAGCAGCCCCCCAGTAAAACAGCAGAGTCTGTTCCTCACCCCACACTGAGGTTTTCATAGAGTGTTAAACAATTTGATCTCCTAAACCAAGGGAGGAAAAATCACTTTTGTCTTGGTGATGAGAGTGGCCCGTTTCAAACAGTTGACAAGAAGGTGGGAGTAAAAAGTCGGGGAAATTAGAATGGGGGAAACTGGGACTTTTAGCTTCAGAATTTTATTTCTCTTTTTTTTTTTGGTGAGATTGTGTCTTTTATGTTTTGTGGCACACAAGCAGAGAAGTTACAGAAAACACAAAATGCTCCTGCTGGAAGTTGGCAATGTCTCGCTAATCTGTGTCTTCACCCAGAACAATAACACATAAAACCCCAAAATCAGAAGGAGAGAACATGGCTACTGCCTATAACAGAGAGGTACAACTCACTGGGTACTTGCCGACTGACTGCTGCTAAGCCCCGATACTGTGCTGCCCTATTGAGCTCCCTAGCATGCAAGCAGGTCCAGGAACCATGCCTAAAAATTAAAGTCACATATTCAATTTGAACACAACCACAAACACACCAGAGCATCCAAATGTTCTGTTTTACAAGGTCTCTCCCTGTTTTGGAACCCTTGTTTCTAAACATGCCATGGGGAATTTGAATCAAATTTTGGCTACTAATTATCATGTGTGTAATCATCATCAATGTGTATTCAGTGCACACACACACACACACACACACACACACTCTCTCTCTCTCTCTCTCTCTCTCTCTCTCTCTCTCTCCACATTTGCTGCCCATTGGTGCTGTCTGAGCAGCTGCATTGTGAGGTCAGAGATAATCCACAACTCAGCACATGGGAAGGAAGTTTCCCACCAGCAGCCTTTGCAGCACCGTCCAGCCAACTCCCCGGCTCTGCCAGGCACAGGAGACAGCCCCGTGGACGCCGCTATCCCCCTGCAGGTGGGCACAAGCCAAGTGTGGTTCATAAGGGGTTGATCGTTTGATAATCGCCCGGCTCTGTCCATTCCCCCGGGGCATCTGGCACCGGGTGCTGTCAGAGAAAGGCCACTGGCCTGTGAGTCTGACCCAGCATGGCCGCTCTTCTGGAGCAACAGGCCCACGCCAACCCGAGTGTCCCCCCGCTGTGCCCAGCCCCCCAGCACATACTGCATTCACAGACCCACTGCTGGCAGAGGGACGGGGCCCCCAGCTGCCCCGACACCCCTCCGTTCATGCTCTGGGTTACACTGAAATCCAAGGGAAGCTGATTGAACAGCGGTTTGGGAAGTCCCAAGGAAAAGTCCTGGAAGCAAATGGCTCCATGGAACTAAACTCAGAGCCCGCCGGGGAGAGCCGTGAGCGAGCGACGAGGACACGTTCCTGGCTAAGGAAGTTTCCCACCCGCAGCCTTTGCAGCGCTGTCAGCCAGGCTGGCTGGGAGCCTCCTTCCAAAGAGAGGACAAGGGGAGATTTGTCTCCTCCAGACACCCTCTGACCCCATTGTCTGTAACGTAAACAGGACCCCCCCACACCCCCGGGGGGTTTGTTTCTTCCTGGAGCTTTTCCATGTGACTTGACACCCCACGGCTCAGCGTCAGGCTCAGCAGGGCAAACAGCCCCCACTGACAGCCCTAAAATGCCCCCAGCCCCTAAATACACCAACTCCTTCTGCTTTGGCAGGAAAGTGTTTTATTGCAGGCAGCAGCAAGAGAACAAACCCCAGTGACAGCTTCCAGTCCCCCCACCCCCACAACAATCTTCTCCCCACAACCTGCCCCCGATACCCATGGATGTGGGGAGGGCGGCTGTACTGCACGATGGGCACCCAGCAAGGCAGACCCTGGGCTCAGGCTGAGGGTCTCAGGGCCAGCTGGGGGGGTTGGGCACCCGGATTTTCACTTGTGGGTGGGAACTGGGCACCCAGGTGGGAAATCCCACCCCCACCCCAAGCTGCCAGCCTGTGGGATGAGGGGAGACGCTGAATGTCCCAGTGGAGATGCTCTGCGGGTGCTGCTCAGGAGGGGCAGGGATGGGCAGGAGAGTCCCCAGTGACAGGGGGCTGCCCAGGAGCCAAAGAGGGGAGTAGGGGACCCCTGCTCCCAGATCCTGGCCAGCGCCTGGGCTCCCCAGGGCGGTGTTGAAGCGCACAGGCCTTCCCTGGCCTCAGGTCCCGCGGATCCTGCTGCTCTGGGCTCTGCAATGGTACATGGGGGGATTTACAGAAAGGGCAACTCAGGGTCTGGCCCCACATCAGGAGGTTGCCGTAGCGATGGCCCCTGATGGGGGCTGGTCTTGGGGAAATAGACACGTTCTCTCCTGAACCGCTCGGAGGTGTCACGGGGTCTGAAATGGGTGAGGCCGGAGCTAACAGGACAGGTCAGGAAGAGCTGGGGGCAGGGGCCCCTCGGGGCCATAGATGTGGCTGTCTCTGGATCGACCTGCAGTGGGGGGAAGGGGGAGAGGGGATCTGCCTCCTCCATGGACCCTCCTGAGTCCACACGCCTCCCCGTCACCGGCCCCTTGTACTCCCATGACCCATATCCGTGTGTGCAGCTCTTCAGGCCATTACAGAACTGACAGAGGGAGGGGAGGGAGATTGTGTGTGTATCTGAAGATCACACAAGTGTGTGTGGCAGCAGTGTGTATCTGGGCAATGTCTGACCAATGGGGATATAGGTGTGTGTGGTTGTGTGCACAGCATGGACGGATGGGCATGAGTGTTTGTGTCTATCGAATGTGTGTGTCTGCAGTACGGATGTGACAGCAGCACACTTGAATGTGTGTGAGCAGTGTGTTGAAGTGTATCTGAGCAGTGCGTGCATGGGTGGTATGTTTGTGCAGTGTGTAGGTCTGTGTTTGTTTGACAAATGGGTGTGTGTTGTGTGTATATCTGTGAGCAGTGTGGATGTGTGTGTATGTCTGTGCAGGGGACATGTGTCTGTGAAGGCACCTGTGTGTAGAGTTTGTTCCTGTGTGTTGTGCTCTGTCAGTGTGTTTGTGTCACTCTGGGCACAGGATGCATTTGTCCCTGTGTTTAGCTGATCTGGGGCTTTCTCCCCAGCTGACCTTGGCGCCATCTGATCT
>VOCN01041082.1:0-11547 GCA_007922305.1 Dermatemys mawii
GGGGGGGGCTGCGCACGTCGCCGGCCCATGGCGCGGGGCCCCCAAAGCGGGGGGGGCGGGGCCCAAACTGGCGGATCCGGACCCACCTTCGGCTCCCCACTGCGATGGGGCCCCCCCAGCTCGCCCCCGCCCCGCACGGCCCCGGCCCCGCCTCACCTGCTGGCGGAGACCCCCCGCCCCCTCGCTCCGCGGCAGCCGGAGCCCGGCTCGCAGCTCGCCCAGGCTCGAGTCCCTGGAGCCGGAGACCCCGGGGAGCGGGCTCAGAGCGAACCCGGCCGGCGAGCAGAGGGAGCCGCGAGGGGACGGGCTGCGCCGCCGGGCTCCGGTCCTGCCGCTCAGGGCCGGCTCCAGGCGCCAGCGGAGCAAGCAGCGACCTGGGGCGAAATCCTCCTCCCTATCATGGCGGATGGAGTGGAGCTGACTGCGCCGGCGCAGAAGTGCTCGGGCAGCCGCTCTTCCCTCAACTCCGCCCTCCTCCCTCCCCAGCCGCCAGGCGCGGCACCGAAGGTACATCCGGGTCTGCTGCAGCCGCGGCCAGCGGTGACAGCTCAGCGATCACCAGCCAATGGAAGGGAAATGACCCGCCCCAGGGGCGGAGCGCCCTGGCCGGCGCGGCCAATAGCAGAGCCCGGCAGCTCGTGACTCCCCCTCGCGCACGCCGCCGCAGAGGGGCTGTGACGTCATGGTACTCCGCCCACGGCCCCCCCATGCTCGGCTCGGAGGGAGTCAGGGGAGCCCCCACCGCAGGGGGTCCCTTAGCTCGGTGGTTATTAACCAGGAGCACTGAGGGAGCTCTCGCCTCTTATGACATAGTCACCGCCCCCGCTTGGCACCTCACAGGATTTCACACAGGGTGTTGTACAAGGTGCAAATCAGGTCTGGACTGGACTGAAAGTGACACCCCGAGAGGGGAAATAGAGCTGGGGGGGCGGCTGGGCTTCGATCAAACACTGAGTGTTGACTGGCGTTTGCTAGGCACTTGGGAAAGGTCCCATTGTGTAAGTTGCTCACGTTAAATGTCCAGTGTCTATCTGTGCAAGGTACCTACCTGCCTCTGTAGGCCCTGAACACCTCACACTCATCAGTGATTTTATCCTCCATGCCCCTGGCAGGCAGGGCAGTGCTGTTATCTCCATTGGACAGATGGGGAAATGGAGGCATGAAAGACCAAGTGAATTACCCCAGCTCACACCAGGAGACTGTGGCAGAGCAGGAATTTAACCCAGGTCCTGGTGGCTTGTGTCCAAAGCCCTGGACCCCACCCAGTACAGCCAATCAGAATTCCCCCCCACCCCATCACTGGGGTTTGGTCCAGCTGAGCAAGGAAAATAGAGATGTCTGGTGCACCCCCATCCTTGCAGCGCAGGCTGACACACATGGGGGAATGTGAGGTGGTGCAGGGTGGTAGTTCATGTACTTTATTTGCTGCTGTTTTCCTGCAACTGTGGAGGTTGATTCTTCCCTAAACCCTCTGGATAGTGACTTTTTTACTCCCTTTTCCCCCTCCCCCATCCACTCACACACCAAACCCACTCAAAGTAGCAAACCCTGAAACACCCCTACAGGCAGCCTAGCTCTGTGCAGGCAGCGGGAATGGAACAGAAGGGCAGGCACAGGCTTGTTCCCCTCGCCCCCGCAGAATCGGGGCGGATCGTACCTGGGGGCATGGGTGGAAGGAGCAGGGTACGTGGGCCTGTTTGAGTGATTCATAGCAGGCGTATGAGGCACTTTTAGGGAACCTTGTCCATGCCTGGCCTGGGTCAGCTCCCTGAAACCACCTACCCCTGGCAGTGTAAACCCGACCTTCCAGCCCACTGCAGGCCTCGCTCTCTCTGTGCGGGTTAGCGATGGGACCCACCAAGCCCCAAAGCCTCTGAGCATCCCTCTGGAGTACTCAGCCCATTCCACTGAGCATGTGCAGAACTGTGACCCCTATTCCCACAGGCACAGTCCACAGCAACGTGTAAGATTCAATTCAGGCCAACCACTCTTTAAAACAAAGCACTTGGATACAAATCTACATCTACAGGAAACAAGGGTGAATTTATTATCAAAGAATAGAGATGGAAGCAAGAATGAATAGATACTGGCAAGTAATATTGACATTACAAACAAAATCAGAACACTTTCTGGAGCTGGGGTCCTTACAAATTTTTGGTGACCTCAGCATGCAGCTCTGACAACACTTAATTAACTATACAAACAAAATTATATACATATTTACATAGGCGACTTTGGCAGACACAGTAAAGTTCTTTGTCTTTGTTTTTCTTTTGCTTTTTTGGTAAAAGGTGAGTGGCTGTACAACAATTCTGAACTAAATTTATAAATGCTTTACGTACCAGAAGTCCAAATAATAATGAAAGAATGTATCTGCTACTATGTCCAAAATTTCTTTTCACAGACAAAAGAACCCCCAATCAATTTAGCCCAGTAATAATACTGATAACAGTAACAATAAAATCTGAGCTGTTGCCTTTTGAGCTTGGTTTTTGCATCATTTAACAGCTTGCGCCTCAAAACTCACCCTGGTAATTTTGTTCAACTTACCCTGCAGTAGTGCTATAGGGACGTTGAACTACAGAAATTTTAATGCAATTAATTTATCTCCTACAAACAGCGCACGCTGCAACTTGCTCAGAAAGGGAATCGGATGGCTTCAGAAACACAAGAAATTGCCTTTCCCCCTGGTGCTGAAATGTTCATTTTTCTTTTTGTTTTGCTTTTCTTAGCAGACTGTCAGAGGAGCCAACTGCTATCACATTCAGGGTCATTTTCTGACACTAGATTATTTAAAATACTTTGATACCCATTCGCATTTTTAATCCTTTCGCCTCCCCCTCCATGAACAATCACAACCTACCCAAACACCACAAAGTTAGATGGCCAATAGCCACTGACAGAGCTACAATGACATGAGATGTAAACAGTGATTAGAGGTTTGGAGAAGGTGAATAAGGAAAAGTTATTTAGTTGTTCCCATAATAGAAGAACTAGGGGCCACCAAATGAAAGTAATGGGCAGCAGGTTTAAAACAAATAAAAGGAAGTTCTTCTTCACACAGTGCACAGACAACCTGTGGAACTCCCTGCCTGAGGAGGTTGTAAAGACTAAGACTATAACAGGGTTTAAAAGAGAACTGAATTCATGGAGGTTAAGTCCATTAATGGCTATTAGCCAGGATGGGTACAGAATGGTGTCCCTAGCCTCTGTTTGTTGCTGGAATGCAGGGTGGGGGTATGGATGGCAGAAGAAAGATCACTTTATGATTACCTGTTAGGTTCACTCACTCTGGAGCACCTGGCCATTGTTGGTAGACAGGACACTGGGCTGGATGGATCTTTGGTTGTACTGGGTCAGACCATTCTTATGTTCTTAGCCAATGAATACGCTTTGTGACTTGAAAGAAAAACCACTCCTATGTAGTTCAGTTCTGCCCACACAGTACTATTTAGAAAGGAAGGCACATTATGGATTATGGCATTTACAAGGCAACTTTAATACTTAACATCCTCAGTGATTGTTGGGGCGCTTTGGAGACTCTCATGGCTGCACAACAATCGGCTTGTGGCCGCATTTGAGAAATGCTGTTCTGGAGTCTGAATTAACAAGGCCTCCCCTTCCCTTATTTCCCCACCATGTGGCTGAGGCTCCTTCTCATAAGATCTCGCTCTCTCTACTGCAGAGAAAAGCTTAACAATTGTCCCTGAGTTTAAAGGTTCAAAAGCAGAAGGTGCATACAAAGAATCCAGTTTAAACTACAAACACTTATTGCTTGAGGACCCCACTGCCAGATTTAGGGATCAGGATATGGTTCATTCAAGTAGGTAACAGTGTCGTTTTTGGGAGACTTATTTCAAGCTCCTTTCCAGTGCAGTCTCTTTTCCCATCACATACACCTCAGGTTTGCTACAGATCCACCGTCTTTCTATGTAGCACCGTGAGCTGCTGACCCCATTCTCGTCATTCAGATACGCGCAGTCACCTCCTCCTCTGATCACAAACCTGCAACACAGAAGCCAGGGAGCTGGAGTCAGGCAGGGGCCGGGCGTGTCCCACCAGTCACGGCCAGGGGAGCCGTTCTCCACAGTGCTCCTCTCACAGCCCCTGGGGAGCAGAGCTCAGGACAGTGGGGGCTTTGCAGAACCGCTGACTGTTAGTGACCCGCTGTGCTGAGCAGCCCCCAGGGGTGCTGGAGAACGGAAAGTCCCCAGCAGGACAGAGAGTATTTCTTACAGATGGATTTTCCAAAGGGACCAGTCCTCTAACGAGAGGGGCAGACCATCCCCAGAACCACGACTCAGCTGCCTTGTTCCGGAGTCAGAGGCCTCAGCAGCCAAGTCACTCAACCCTGCTGGCTGCAACCCCCAGCAGGCCCCGCACCTGCAGAGCTGTGCTGGGCACGGCGAGGGCACCTCTGGCTATGGCAGGCTCTGTCTCTGGCCTGGCACCGTGGGGAGGAGCCGAGAGTCCCGGGGACACGCCGGCTCCCATCGGTCTCTGATACATGCAGGACAGGAACAGACCAGGGCCGTGTCTGGTTGTTTCACTAGCACTGAACGGGGGAATCGAACTGAACTCAAACAGCTCAGACACAACAATCCCCAGGCCCAGGGAATTAGCACAAAGGCGGGAGAGAGACTCACATGTGGTTGAATTCGGTGCCATTGGCCCATTTCCAGGGCTGACCCGGCTCCCTCCGGAGGCCGATCCAGTGGTCATGGGCATGCTTATGGCGCAGCAGGAACACCTTAAAGAAAGCCGAGGGACAGCAGGTATCAGCCCCAGCTCTGGTGCCCCCCGCTGCCCTCCAGGGCTCTGTGCTGCAGAGAATCCCAGTCGTATATTGATGGGCGCTTAGTTTAATTTGGGGGGGGGGGGTATTTCGCCCTCCCTCTCGCAAAGCACAAGATCACCCCGGCAGTCTTAACCCTCCCACCTCACACAGCAGCCCTGTCCCGGCGCTCCCAGGGGCTGGGGGCAGCTGCTGGCTCTGAGCTCTCTGCAGAGACGTCTCTTCTCACAGAGCAGCCGCCGCTCACCACAGCAAGGCAGGAGGAGGGAGCGAGTCAAGCTGTAGTGGGAGGGGTCAATGTGAGAGGTTCCCCCCGCCCCCATCCTCAGCTGGCTGCTCCTGTCCCATCCCCCAAACAAGAGCCCTGCCTGTGTTCTCCGTCCCACTCCAGCAGGCAGGAGATGCCTGAGCCAGCCCTACCCTAGAGAGGGGCTGTCTCCCCATTGGGGAGGGGGCAGCTGAGAGTGGGGAATCCCTGTGATCACACAGACCGTGGACTCAGACACTGGAAGTTCATTCGCTCTGCGCTCCCAGCACGAGAGGGCTCAGAGCTGCTCCTCACCCCACAGGGGAGAGCCCAGGTCCTGCTGCAGCAGCAGCTGCTGTGCCAAGGGCAGGGCATCGCAATGAGAGTCTCTCACCATTTCCTGCTCACTGTCGATCCCAGCCAGGGAGGCCCCCGGTGCAGAGCACTGGCTCTGGCTGTAGGTCCAGTTCCCTTCCGTCTCCGAGTAGTAGTAGCATTTCCCTCGGTATCCGATCCAGCCGTCCGGGCACGCGGGGCCAGCAGGGAGGCAGGGATCAGCTGACGGAAGCTTAGATGCCAGCACTGAGAATGAGACAGTAACATGTGGGGTGAGAGTTGCATCTAGAATTGGGCATTTGACTGGTACAAAAATAACCAGTCACTCGACCGGTCAAATGTGTCAAAAAAATGATCAAATATTTCAAAATACCAATTTAATCAGAACAGTAACAAAAAATAGCAAGACTTCCTTGGCTCCAGTAGGTTTTGCTTTAGATCGATATTTACTTAACTGAGTTATTTTAACTCAGGAAAAAAAAGGGTAACAATACAATGAAAACCCATTCTGAAAAACACGAGCGAGGCTTCCTGATGCAATCGAAAATCAGGCTGCCTCCTACACTGAGGATTTTTGTTGGAGTATCTGACACTGTGACTGTGGCCAAACAGGCAGTCCGTTGACCGGCTTGCTAAGCCTACCAGACCCCCAGTTAAGGCCTGTCCACTGCAATCGGCTGCAGGTTGACGGAGATGTTTGTCACGGTAAATTTTCCTGGCAAGGAGGATTCCAGAGACTCCCGGCTGGGAGGGACTGACACAGCTCAGAGCATTTCATTCCAGACAAGAGCAACAGCTGGAATTTCAACCTAGCAATAAATGGCAGGTGAACAAGTGAGAAGAAGATGCGGGTAACTGTCGCTCAGGGACTGAAAGCCACAAGCTGGCACCAGAAACCGCAGCAACAGAAAGTGATCTGTTGCACTGGGCCCAGGAATGACGTCACTTAATTCACCTCCTACCTCCAGACTTCTCTTTCCTCAAAAACAGCAGGGAGAAAAACTTGCTGGAAGTTCTCAGGGCAGCGTAACCCTCTCAGTGCCAAGGAAGAACAGCAGTGGGGTCACCCATAAGTGACACCCAAGAGATATTTGAAAGGTCTGTCTCCTTGAGAGGAGTCTGACTCCAACCCCTCCAGATATTTTTGAGCATTTCACATTTTTTTTTTTTTGCGCATCACAGTAACTCAGTAGCTGGTTTTTAAGCCTCCCCATGTGGCTGGTGCTCAGTGAGGAACAGACACTCTAAGTCCGGAAGAGTTAGGAAGTGCAGCAGCTGTGATCAAAACAATGACCATGGGTTCACTTCACACACAAGGCATGTCTCAGCCTCTAAATTTAACTGTGCACTGCACAGTACCTAGGGTGACCAGACAGCAAGTGTGAAAAATTGGGATAGGAGCCTATATAAGAAAAAGACACAAAAATCATGACTGTCCATATAAAATCAGGACTTCTGGTCAACCTAACAGTAGCCCTCACCCGTCCCCTATAGAGCTGAGCAGAGAAGTCAGTGACTAACAGTTGGTGGCACAGGCTGTTACAATCCATCTCCAGGTCAGATGCCCCATGTTCTGCAGAGCTCCCAGCACCTGTAGTTGTGTGACCAACCCTAAGCTCACAGATCCCACCATACACGGTGAGAGCCAAGGCTGCCTATTGCAATAGCCTGACATTACAGCAGGGAGCTGGGATTCAGGGCCCATCTGTATCAGAGAAATCTGCACCAGTCTAATCACAGTGACATCAGGGCAAACACCTCCGGGAGATGCGCTGGAGCAGCGTGGCTCACTGCACCAAGGCAAGCTCCTTTGTGCAGTGCGTCTATGTTAGAAATTTGCACCAATTCATTGCGTGGCTGTCATGACATCGGCACACAGGATTCCTAACGCAGACAGACCTGGATTCACCCCCCTCTGCCAGCTGCTAAACCCTCCTGAGACCCAGTGATCAGATCCCAGGGCAATAGATAAATCCCACCCCTGACAGTCTCACAGCACCCGCTGCCCCCAACTACTAGGAGATACAGCCGGGTTCACGTTCACCATGAACGGCCGCCCTCTGCACTAGCACTCACTGTCTGTGCAGCCCGGGGAGTGAATAGGGCTAAGGGACCCTTCATGGCCAAGATCAGTGATTGGTGGGTCTCAACACTGCGTTGATGGCCGGGTCTACACTGAATTCTGTGGCTCATCTCGGTAACACGGCAGCACCTGCCGCCCAGCCACAGGCGTGACCTGAAGATGCAGGAAGGCCAGGCTGGTCCCTCAGAGCCACACAGTGCAGGCAAAGGGCTCGTTGTCCCTCTGCACCCTGTCCCCTCGGGCACCCTGGTCAGGGACGGCTTCATGGCACATGGTGAAGGGGACTTGGACCCTAAGTGCTCAGAGATGGGCTGGGGGAGCTAGTGTCAGTCAGATCATCCCGACAGAGAGCGCTCAGGTGTAGGGGTCTGGGAGAAGCAGGGGGAGGGTTGTGGAGGAACATCCCCCAGGAATCCTCTGTCCCGGGGCAGAAGCCAGACAGGCCGGGAGGAGAGACCGTGACTATGGTGACTCCAGGGGGAACGGGATGTGCAGAGTGGGGGGCAGGGAGGGCTGAGAACTCACCTGCCAGGACAATAACAGCGATGAGGAGACCGAAGAACACGGCGGCTGCGAGGGCGACTACAAGCACAATTGTATGTTTCTTGTAGTCGTGACATTTCCTGGAGTTACGAGGAGGTTCTGAAAGACAAAGACCCGTCAGGCAGGGCCACGAGGACACGTCTCACCGACGGCACCAGGGCTGGAGCTGCCCTAGACCAGTGATTCTCAACCATGGGTTCATCTACCCCTGGGGGTACACAAGGGTCTTCCAGGCACATCAACTCCTCTAGAGATTTGCCTAGTGTTACAACAGCTACACAAAAATCACTAAGTCAGTACAACCTAAAATGTCATACAATGACTTGTTTGTACCGCTCTATAGACTCTACACTGAGAAGTCCGGTATTTCTATTCCAGTTCATCTATTTCATAATTTAATATGTAACAATGAGAAAGTAGCATTTTTTCAGTATTAGTGACTGTGACACTTTTGGATTTTTAGGTCTGATTTTGGAAGCAAGTTCTTTTAAAGTGAGGTGAAGCTCAGGGGTGCGCAAGACAAATCACACTCCTGAAAGGGGAACAGTCGTCTGGAAAGGTTGAGAACCACTGGACTACATTAAACATGCACCGTTCTGTCCATTGCTCCCTTCAGACGCTCGGGGAGAGGAGCCCGGAGGGTCGGGCAGGCTGGGCTGGCAGAACAGTCCCTCCTTCCCCTCAGCCCAGTGCCCTCCCTGGGCACCCCCAGCCAGGCACAGAGACAAGGACCTGCATGTTCTGGCAGCAGGAGCTGAATCTGCCCCCCCCCCCCCCTCCCTCCCCCTCTCTGCCCCCTGCCGAGCGCTGGCTGGGCCCAGACTGCTGAGTGCACCTGTCCCCACACACTGGGGTCTCCCCCTGGCCATACACAGCAGAAGGGGGGAGAACGAACCTGGCTGAGATGGGCCAGACCTGTCACAGGGGGTCTGACACACCCAGCCCAGCAGGGCCCTGCCCAGCCCCATGGGCACTGCTGTGTGCGCCAGACAGCAGCTGTGAGCCAGGGGTCGGTGCCCTGAGAGCCCCGGGGGGGAGATCCAGTCCCTGCTGCCCACAGACGGGGGGCTGGGCACTGGCTGCTGCCACTGAGAACATGGCCCCATGTGGGGCAGCCTCAGGGTCTCTCTCCAGCCTGTTCCCAGGCAGGGACACTCCATTACCTGGATCCCATCCAGTCTCCAGGTGTCCATTCCCACCATTACGGTATCCCTGCTGCAGCGGCTCTTCGCTCTCAGGGGACCCAGCTGCTGGCTCCATTGTCTCTCAGCGACACTCGGGTACAGACGTTGCCACGGGTGCTGGGCCGGGATTGGCTCGTCTCGGTCTGACAGCCGAGGTCCTGGCCCTGCTCCCCGTTCCCACTTTGGACTCTCCAGACAATCTGGAAGCCAAGGTAGACCCAGCAGGACAGGTCAGGGGTGGGGGCAATTTGTGATGTCTCGTTCCCTGCCCAGCAGCCCAACCCCCCACCAGAAGTGGTGCCATGATGATTAAACCCCCTTAAACCGCCTCAGCCCCACAACCTCCAAAGAGATTCAGAGACCAGATCTGCTAAGGGCCCTGCCCACCGGGACCTGCCCACTTGTGAGAGGCACCCAGCTGGGGTGGACAGGAGGGAAAAGCCCTCCCATCCCACACATACCTCCTGCAATCAAGAGCAAGTAGAGAATTCAAACAGGAGTGGTGGCTGGGGACAGCGGTGGGGAGGGAAACAGGCTGACTGAGTAAAATCAAGGCAAGTCAATCACCACGTCCAAAGCCTCAATTTAAATGATCAATTTTAATCAACTTTTCCATTTATACTTCAATTATTTTCTAAGGCCCGGTGCACCCTCAGTGGGTGATAGAACCATTAACACTTCATGTCCAAACCTTTTTAATTAGCAATGCAGGCCGGAGAGGATGCCCCAGGAAGCCTATCCTGGGGGGCCAGGGGGCAACAGTGCGCTGATGCCCCCACCACTGGCTTGGGGTCATGGGAGGGGAAGGACCCGGGTACCTCCATGCTACACACAGGTGCCCCAGCCCCAGCTAACAGACCAGGGGGAGTTTTCCCACAGCCCAGAGAGGAAAGGTGGGAGAGACCCTGACCCCACAGCCCAGGGGGGAGGGAGAAAACAAGGCCCTGCCCCCCCCAGCTCAGAGAGGAAGGGAGGTGGGGGGGGGAAGTGAACCCCCACCCCGCGCCCAACCCAGAGGGGAGGGGAGCTAGGGGAAAAAGACAGGCCCCACCACCCCAGCCCAGAGACAAAGGGGGAGGGGAGAAAGGGGCCCCACCTCCTGTAGCCCAGAAGCCCCTGACACTCCCACTCCCAATACCCATGTGTGCCAGGTTTGTATAATTTTTGGTGGTGCCAAGCAGAGCCATCCCCTCCATAGGGCAGACTGGGGCAACCATCCCCACTTCGTCCCCCCCCCCCCCTCCTCCCCCTTCCCCCAAGACCCCATCTCCAGCAATGCCAGGAGCCGGCAGGGTGGAGCAGAGCAGGCTGGGGCCGGGTCACTGCCAGTGCCAGACTCCCCATAACCTCCCAGGCTGCCCTGGCCCCCACATCCCCCTGAAGCGCTGGGCTGGGGTGGGCACCACAATGTTGCATGACGGACACTTGACAGAATTACCGGACTTAGTGAAGGACTTGGGGCGGGGGGGAAGGGTTTACTATTTCATTCAGTCATTCAACCTGTAAAATAGCACACAAGTTTCCATGCTGAAAACCCCCCAGTAACCTAGCTAATAATAATAATAAATTCAATGAATAAAGAATGAAAAACGTGTGCATACTGTATATGGGATTATTCCATGAGAAATGAAGAGAAGCTCGCTTTGGGATTTTACAAGGTACTAGTATCAGTTAAACACATTTGGTCCCCTGAGTAATGAGAACACTTCTTGCAAATCCCGTAACTAGGGAACTCATGCTCCCCTTCCCTCACCCCATTGCAAAGGCACAGGGGTTACTGCTGGCTGCCCTAGGGCTGCAGAAAACCCTATGGGCAAAACATAGGGAAAGAAGAGGATCAATCTGTACAGAGGGCTGAAGGGGGACTCCCATTGGGCATTAATTAACACTTAATAAATACATCAAAATTAAATACATTACAGAGATAAGAACCTGTAATGACAGACTTTACTTCATGAGAAGCTCCAGAGAAAGAAGATCCAGAGGGAGTAATGGGAGGGGGAATCCTAGGGAGGCCAAAGGGGCCAGTAAAGGGAGCGGACAGAGAACAAGGGTAGAGGCAGAATTGCTACAAGATTGGCCCAGTCTTCTGCCTCTCCCCTGTGTGTGGAGACACTGATCACTATCCCTATAGGAGGGAAACAATAGGCTGGAACCCCCCAGAAGAAGGAATGATTTGAAGACAATTTCCTGAAGGGACCCTTCTCGCAGAAGCTCCAACATTTCCATTTCTGCACAGGGTGGTTCGTCCCACAGCAATAAAAAACTGCAAATCTTCCCTGTGGTTTTGTCCCTGGTTCAGTCCATTGGGCCAATTCAAGTGACCCTTAAAATTCCCTGTGAAAGGGAGTTAACAAAA
>VOCN01041085.1:0-10275 GCA_007922305.1 Dermatemys mawii
GGGAGGGGCTGACGGGGCTTCTCTAGTCAGCTAAGCTCCTTTGGGGGCAGGGAGGGGCTGATGGGGCTTTTCTAGGCAGCTGAGCTCTAATGGGGGCAGGGAGGGGCTTAAGGGGCTTCTCCAGGCAGCTGAGCTTCTATGGGGGCAGGGCTGGGCTGACGGGGCTTCTCCAGGCAGCTGAGCTCTTATGGGGTCAGGGCGGGGCTGACTGGGTTTCACACAGGTGGAAGGAGGGAGGATGGGAGGGTGTTTAGGAGGGGGGCTGAGGACCCTACAGCTGGAAGAAGGGGGATGGGAGGTTGTTTAGGGTTTAGGGTTACAGTTTTGGGTTAGGGTTTAAGTTTAGGGTTTAGGGTGAGGGTTAGGGCGGCAGGGTCTAGGAGTCTGGGGCGTAGGGTTCGGGTTGGTTCGGGTTAGGCAGTAGTGATAGGATTTAGTGTTAGGGTTAGGAGTTACGGTTAGGATTAGGTTTGGTTAGCGTTAGGGGTTATGGTTAGGGTTAGTGGTTACAGTGTTTAGGCTTAGAGTTAGGGTTAGGGCATCAGGGTTAGGGTTAGAGCTTAGGGGTTAGGGTTGGGGGTTAGCGTTTAGGAATAGGGGTTAGGGTTAGTGGTTACGGTTTAGGGTTAGGGTTAGTGGTTACGGTTGGGTTTAGGGTTAGGGCGGCAGGGCCTAGGGGCCTGGGGCACAGAGGGTCTGTTTGCGTTGCCATGGGGCACCCTGACCCCTCTGCCAGCTCTGAGTGGTGCAGACTGTTAATTGGGAGCTGCTGAGGTGCTGCTGGTGTTCGCGCTGTCATCAGAGCTGGATTAGGGTTATGGTTAGGGTTTGTTAGGGGTTAGGGGTTAGGGTTTAGGTTGATCTCTGTGGGAGCAGAGTGGCACCCAGTGGCCAATCGGGGTAATGCAGCGTGGCGAGCAGGCATCAGCCTCTTGCCCTCGGGTGGTGGTGGGAGGGTGACGTGCACTAGAAAAAAAATTGGGGGGTCTGTGTCCCCTTCATCACCTGGCTCCACCCCTCATGGCGGCCATGACGTCTGCTCCTTCATAAAGACCGACTCCTCTCCTCTTCCCCCGGGTCGGTTTACACCAATATCACCATCAGTCAAAGAAAATAGGAAACAGAATTTACTCCGAGGCCATCTCAATAATGAAAATCTCTGACTTAAAAACAGAACGCTGCTGACACAAGCAGAACATCTAAGGTGCGTGACCGGCCTTCTCTAGCCCACCCGACCTCCTATTGGGGCAGAGCGCGGCTGGGGGAGCTTCTAAGCTCCTATGGGAAAAGGGCAGGTCTGTTTATCTAGGGCACCTAAAAACCTATGGGGGTGGGGCAGGGCTCATGGGGCTTCTCCAGGCAGCTGAGCTCCTATGGGGGCAGGACAGAGCTAAGGGGGCTTCTCTAGGCAGCTGAGCTCCTATGGGGGTAGGGTGGGGCCGACGGACGTCTCTAGGCAGCTGAGCGCCTATGGGGGCAGGGCGGGGCTGTGGGGGCTTCTGTTGGCAGCTGAACTCCTATGGGGCAGGGCGGGGCTGACGGGGCTTCCCTATGCATCTGAACCCCTATGGGGTCAGGGCAGGGCTCTGGAGGCTTCTCTAGGCAGCTGAGCTCCTATGGGGACAGGACGGAGCTAAGGGGGCTTCTCTAGGCAGCTGAGGTCCTATGGGGTCAGGGCGGGGCTGGCGGGGCTGATGGGGCTTCTCTAGGCAGCTGAGCTCCCATGGGAGCAGGGCGGGGTTGAAGGGGCTCCTCTAGGCAGCTGAGCTCCTATGGGGCAGGGCGGGGCTGTGGGGGCTTCTTTAGGCAGCTGAGCGCCTATGGGGCAGGGCGGGGCTGATTGGGCTTCCCTATGCAGCTGAGCTCCTATGGGGGCAGGGCGGGTGTCACGTTACTGAAATTATCTGGGACCACATAGATCATTGGTGCAACCGAGGTCCTGTAGGGGCATCAAATCTTAGGTTAAGGGGGTCATATAAGGTGTCTACGACCGGGTTATGGTCTACTGATTATGATTATGCTGTCTGTGTGTGTGTATCTTGTTTGTAGCTAGAGTTATGAAGATTGGCTGTATAGTGTTTGTATTTCAAACTGATACTTGCTTTTGGGTGAAATCTCAAACAAAGTTACTGTTGGCCTGGCCTTCCTGATGGCCCATCATGTTCCAATCAAGCTAAAAATGAACTGTGTAGACCCCTGTCCACACCTGAGCTTCCCCAGGAATGTGGCCTGGCTGCTCAGGTGCTGAATCTTGAAGAGTCATGTAACTGGACCACATGGCTCTGAAACTCCATTTTACAACTGGACTCTGATTAGCAAGAAGGAGGCCGTCTCCATCCACAAGGGAAAGTCTATATAAACCTGGGAGAAAGATCTCCATTTGGTCTTTAATCTCCAGTCTGGCTCCTACTTCTGGATGGGACTTTTCTGCAAAGGGGCGATCTGGCCAAAGGATTGATGACCCATTCCTCCTGGGAATGTATTCCAGAGACTCTGATTTGAACCTGCAGTTATTCTACAACTGATGCAAGCCATTACTGCATGTATTTGATTTCCTTTAACCATTCCTAACCCTCACCTAGATCTTTTTCCTTGTATAATAAACCTTTAGATTTTAGATTCTAAAGGATTGGCTACAGCGTGATTTGTGGGCAAGATCCGATTTGTATATTGACCTGGGTCTGGGGCCTAATTCTTTGGAATTGGGAAGAACTGTTTTCTTTTATTGGGGTACTGGTTTTTACAACCATTAGTCCCCAGGACAGGTGGCTGCTGCTGGTGATACTGGGAAGCTGGAGTGTCTAAGGGAATTGCTTGTGTGACTTGTGGCTAGCCAGTGGGGCGAAAGCAAAGTCTTTTCTGTGTGGCTGGTTTGGTAAACCTTTGGGGTGGGGAAACCCCAGCTTTGGGCTGTAATTGCCCCTTGTGAAGCAATTTGTCCTGATCTGACACTCTCAGTGGGTCACACCAGGAACAGTACCGTCACATCCGTCCTGGTGGAGGGGCCAGGTGGGTGAGGAATACCTTTTACTGGACTGTAGAGAAGTGATTGAGGACATCACCCTAATCTAGTGGACTCCAGACTTTTCACATTGTGCCCTCTGATCCATGTCTACAGCCCCTCTGAAGCCATGGTCAAGAACCAGGGTTGGGAGTGGTGCTTTGGCTTCCTGGAGAGGGGGTGTAAACATAAGTAAGGGGGATGGGGTCAGTCTGGGAACTAGGGGCCCACGTTGGGGGCCAGGCTGGGGAAGAGCTGGGGGAAGAGTAAGGCTGAGTGTTGCTCCTTCTCTGCCCTCTTTGGTGGCTGGCTTGGGCCCTGAGATGCCCCCATGAATGTTCCTCTGTGCCCCCATAGGAATCATGCCCCACATTTTAGGAAAGAGGATAGCTCAGTGGTTAAACCATTGGTTTATCTAACCCAGGGTTGTGAATTGAAGCCCTGAGAGAGCAGCACAGCCCAGGTGAAAGAAGGCAGAACCTTAACCCGTAAGAGCCACTCACAAGCATCAAGCTTGCCTCAGTTGTTCGGCAGCAGACACCATGACTTAGTTGGTTAAAATGCCTGTTTTGTAAACAGGAGATCCTAGGTTCAACTACCTATGGTACCTTGTTGGGGGTGTTTGTTATGGGGGTGTAGCTCAGTGGCAGAGTGTTTGTCTGCAGATCAAGGGGTCCTTGGTTCAAATCCATGTGCCCCCTTACAAGATTTTGGGGATTGGTCCAGCTTCGAGCAGGCGGTTGGACTAGGTGATCTCCTGAGGTCCCTTCCAACCCTGACATTCTATGATCAGTGTTTAAAGTGACCCCTATGGGCTAAGCAGGGGCTAGTGATGCCAAAGCCCAGGGAAAGGGAGAACAAGTGCAGGGGTCCTGGCACCAGAACCTTGGCCCTGCAGCCCTGCCCCCTTCCACCCACAGCCCCATCCACTAGTCACCCCTGTTCTATCCCTTCCCCCATTGCCCCACTCAGCTCACTCCTTTACACACACCCTGTCTGTGGCCTGAAGCCCAGAGGAGCTCTGTGCCCTGGCTACAGCACCCAGGCCATAGGGAGCAGTGAGAGCTCTCCAGCCCTGGGGCTGCCCTTGGGGAAATTTTCCAGGGCACCATTGTGTGTCCCTGGCTGAACTGGAAAAGTTCCTGATCCTTTCCCCACTTGCTGAACCATGATTAGGGTGTGTTTGTAGTGAATGATGTTGCTGTCCACTGTTAATTCCCTGCCATGACAATTCAGACACACCCTTTCCCCATCATAGCCCCAGCACATCAGTGACTCCAATAGCAGGGGCAGTTTCAGTCTCACCCCTTTCTTCTTCCACTGGGTGTTGAATGACCTGCCAGGGTTCAGAACATTAATTCTCTAATTCCATTGATAAACTGATACAAACTGACTGAAATCTCTGGTCAGGAAAAGCAACACTTGCCTGCATTGGCTGGGAATCAAACCCAGGTTAACTGCTTGGAAGAAAGCTATGCTCACCACTATGCCACTTGGAAAACATATCTTCTATGTGCCACTTATGCTTGACAAATGACTCACTCCCACAGAGGTAAAGAGCTGCCTGGAGGCAGGCTGCCAGCTATGAGCAGAGGCAGGTTCCTAGAGAGAATAAAAGATGGAGACATGGGCTCTACATCCCAGCCTGAGGTGACTCCATCCCTGCCTTCAGAGAAGGGAACTGAAAATCGATTACCATAATGACAAACTTTACTCCCAAAGGAAGGAGACAGCTCCCTTTAAAGCACATTTTGCACTGGTTCCTGCTACGTACAGATGGTTTTGCTGCTGATGATTCCAATCCTTGAGGCTTGCCTGGATAAGGAAGGATTCAGGCTGTCCCTCAAGTGAAGACGGGAGATGATGTTTTTGACAGGGACGGCTGCCTCGTCTCAAGGTGTTTGTCGGTCACCTTCTAATCTGGTGGGTGCTTGGTACATGCAGGCAGCCCCCACTCCTGGGTCTCTCACAGGGAAATAAAGTTTCTGCACAAAATCCCAAAGCTTTTCGCCAGAAGTAGGAAAAGAAAATGGCCATAAGGGGCCAGCACATAAGGAATATAAGACAGCACCATTGTTAAGGGGTAAGCCATTATTTTATGTCAACATCCAAAATTGTTGATCAAGGTTCAGTCAGTGTGGCCTCCACCGGTGCAAAAGATTCACACACAGTAATTATATTACAGTGGTGCTGGGGTTGTGTGTTCAAGCCTCATCTAGATCACCAGTTTTGCGGGATTTGAGAGCAGCCTTCAACTACCCAAAGGCAGGTTGCAAAGAGGATGGAGCTCAGCTATTCTCAAGTGGTGGCAGATGACAGAACAAGGAGAAATGGTCTCAAGTTGCAGTGGGGGAGGTTTAGGTTGGATGTTAGAAAACATTCTTTCACTGTGGGGCGGGGGGGAAGGAGAAGCACTGGAATGGGTTACCTAGGGAAGTGGTGGAATCTCCATCGTTAGAGGTTTTTAAGGTCAGGCTTGACAGAGCCCTGGCTGGGATGAGTTAGTTGATGTTGGTCCCCCTTTGAGCAGGGAGTTGGACTAGATACCTCCTGAGGTCTTTTCCAACCCTGAGAGTCTATGATTCTAAGGTCCAGACTGGTAAACTACCAGACTGAACAAGTCATGTTATCGATGGTGACATTAGAATTGAAGGATTATATCACATTATAAAGAATTGTAAATAAAAATGTAATCTGCACTTGAGCTTTCTGTTGTCTTCTAGAACAGTGGCCCTCAAAGATTTTTGGCTGTGGCCCCTTTCCCTGGCGTGGCATCCGCTCGTGGCCCCCAGGGTATGTCTGCAAAATGCCGCTGAACAGAAAGCTTCTGCTTTCTGTGGCGGCATTTCAATGGTACAAAAATAGACCTCCCAGGAGTTTGGCGGCAGACCAGGGGTGGTCTCACGCACCCCTGGGATGTGCGCACCCCACTTTGAAGACCACTGCTCTAGAAATGCCCCTGGGCTCCCTGCACTCCACAGCAGGAGTGAAAGGAGAAGCCCCTAGCACAGCACTGAGATCCAGGCTGATGCATCGGGGTGGGGGGAATTGACTTCTTAGCTGCTGAGCAGGGAGCCAGGGCAGTTCTCTGGGAATCAAAGTTCCCAGCCTGACTCAGCTGCTTCATTGCCACCTGGAGTCCTGTAAACAGACTGTCCCCGAGGCCAGGCAGCTGCTCAGGGAGCTTTCCTGTGTCCCCGGCAGTTCAGGAATATCCCACACTAAGGGCCTGAGTTCAGCCATCCGGAAAGTCAGCAGTTTGCTCACTCCTTCAAAACAGAGCTCCAAGGCCGTGGTTCTCAACCAGGGATCCAGAGCCCCTTGGGGGGCAGCAATGGGGTTTCAGGGAGGGCTCTACCAAAATAAACCAGAAATCAGGGCTGACATTGGACTAAAATCTGAGCCCTATCGCCTGGGACTGAAGCTGGTGCAACTGAACTTCATGGGGCTCCTGTGTTGTGGGGTTCTGCATAATTGCTCTGCTGGCCACCCCCTAACAACAGTCCTGGCTTTTAACCTACTGGACACGCAGAAGAACAGTTGCTGTGGCATTTTTATATCATGTTGGGCAGGGGCAAGGGACATGAGGTTACCTTAGGTGACTTCCAGCTAGCAGTGCAGTGGGGGTGTAAAGACAGATTTCCTGTCCTGGCACTGTACTGCACCCTGGAAGCAGCCCATCTGGCTCCTAGGTGGAGATGTGCAGAATGCAGCTCTGCATCTCCCTTGAAGTGTAAACAGGGAGAAAATTTGCTCCTCTTTTCTATGTGGAGCAAATGAAGTCAGGCCAAATTGTTTCTAGGGCTGTAAGGAATAAACACAAGTTAGCAGAGGATGGTTTCAATCCATCGACTGCTGGGTTATGGGCCCAGCACGCTTCTGCTGCGCCACGTGTCTCTGCTTTCCTGATTCATTCACAGTGTCACTCTCTGTAGTTGGCTGAGCTCACAAGCTGTGCACACAGGAGAGTTGTGCCCATGGGATTTAGACTTTTTCTAGGCAGGTGGTTGTCCAAGTGTCACATCTCCAAAGATGAATTGAAATGTGGTGGCTGCATTCGTGTCTGCGGTCTCCTCAGTCTAATGATTCAGCAAAACTAGCCCCTTTCCCCGCTTTTCCCCTGGTGAGATCCAGCCAGTCAAAGACACCCTGCCTGGCCCCCAGCCTGGGGGAACTTTGTTTTGCAGCAGGGCAGCCTGGGACACGTAGTTCCTTAGAGGTGCTGGCTGGGAGAGGATGAGAGGTCGGGGAGCGTCAGCCTGGCGTGGGAGACTTCCCTTACCTGGGCTGAAGCAGGTCGAAGCACGTCCCAGGCAGGCTGGGAGATGTAGTATCTGACTCTCCCGGGAGCGAAGGTGCCGTTGTGCAGGGAGATGCCGAGCTGGGCTGTAAATGTGCCCTGGATGCTGTAACTGGGGTGGGGCCATTGGAGCCTCTCCTGGAGCCAGAGAAGAGTTTTGTGGGAGAGGCTGAGACAGGGACACCGCTGGACTGGGAGAGGGGCACTCTCTGCTGTCAACAGGGTCTGGGGGAAGGGGAGGCAAACCCCCGAGGTGGGAGAACTGGGAGGAAATGGATCTCACACCTGCCATGCAGGGTCACGCCCGTGAACGCGGAGGAGTGTGGAGTGTCAGGAGATTCAAGCAGACATCCAGGGGATTTGGATGACACGGTTATGGAGGAGGATGAAGCGGCTGGGTGTAAAATTAGCTGTTCTTAATGGGAGGGCAAAGGCAGCAATTATTACATTAAAAACTCTTTAGGGAAGTAGCTGGACATGGTTACCAAAAGTTTCTTTGTGTTCCCATCCGTCCAGGGATGAGGAATAAAGCAGCAATGGGGGGAGGGACTCTGAACTGAAATCGGGTGTAGAGAGAAATGCGTTCAACCCCAGTGAGACTTGATGTGTGGGGGAAATAACAAGTGATCCCAGATCCTTCCCCCAAGCCTTAGGTGGGGATTAGCTGCCAACAGCTGCGGCTGCTGCTCTGAGCAGAGAGGGATAAGCTGTCTGCCTGTGGGTGCAGCCCACCAGCTGGTTCTCCTGGGGCAGAAGGTGAGTGGCTGGTCAGGGATGCACCGGCTGGGGTCTGAAATATGAACAGGGGGTCTAAGGAACCAGTCTCCAGTGGGGGTTGAGGATGCTGAGGCAGGGGAGTCTCAGCATCACAGTTAGCAAGAGTCAGAGCTGCTTGGGGGTGAGCAAGGGGGGGAATGGCCCACGTGGATTTTCAGTGCATCCCTTTCATGACTTGCCCACAAGAACTGGCAGCCCCCGGCTTCCTCATTGCTCTGGGGTTGTGCGCTCTGAGGGAAGGGGCCTCTAGAATCTGGTATTTCCAGCTGCATTAAAGAGTCATAAAGGAGAATGAAAAATTAATGCCTTCCAAAAGTGTGTGCGTGCATGTGTGTGTGTGTGTGTGTGTTCGTTCATGTTCTCTGGATGGAAGGGGGGTGCAGAAACTACTCTGCTCTCTTTCTTTTCACTGATTTACTTTAGAAAATCTGAAGCAGGGAAGCAAAACCACTTGACCGTTTTGACGTTTGAACTCATTTATTCTTTTGCAGAAGAATAAATGGACGCAAATCTGACATCAGGAATAATAACATTCAAAAACTAGTAGGAGAACACTTCAACCTCTCTGGCCATTCCATTAAAGACTTGAAGGTGTCAATTTTAAAACAGAAAAACTTCCAAAACAGACTCCAACAAGAAACTGAAGAACTGGAATTAATTTTCAAATTGAACACTATAAACCAGGGGCTAAATAGGGATTGTGGATGGCTTTCTCATTACACTGATTGCATTTCTGTAGTTAAATTACCTTCAATAGTTCTTATATCCTGTCAGACACAGAGATCTACTTCAAAAGGTTTTTTTTCCTTCTGCTGATAAAGGCCCATGCAAATTAAACAGCCTCTTACAATTGGTATGTTAATGTACAACTTTTTTTTTAGTTTTTGCTTTCTATGTATATAAATACATCTTACTTCTGTTCCATTTTATGCATCCAGTGAAGTGGGCTATAGCCCACAAAAGCTTATGCTGAAATAAACTGGTTAGTCTCTAAGGTGCCACAAGTCTTCTTTGTCTTATTTACGGATATAGACTAACATGGCTTCTAATCTTAAATCCATTACTAGGAAGGCTCTCCAGCCAGGTCTTCCAAAAGGCCACTGTCTAGAGGCTTTTGTGACATGACGGACCTTAAAATAGCCCCCTGTAGCCCACATGTTCATCATTCATATATGGTTGTGATAGTTCATAAAAGCATTTCAAGTAAGTTGTCATATGAAAAGTCATGATCTGCTGAAACCCATCACTCTGTGCAAAAATGGACGTCATTATTGTGTATGAAGTGATGCATTTTGCTGTCTGGCTGTTATTGAAATATGCTGTATGTTTGCTAGTAGCATACAAAAGCCCCCCTGCCCAGGAGGATGTTCAATGACCATTAACCAGCAGGGGAAGTGTAATGAAGAGATTTGCAATTCGATGACAGATGCCCAAGCACCACACTATGGGGACTGCTCAAGTCTATGACTCAGTTGCACAAGACCACACAACGGGGAATCCCCAACCTAGTGACCTAGCAAAACCTACGCGGACATACCTGGGCAAGTGTTTTCTAGGCACATGATCTAAGGATATAAAATAGAAGACTGTGGCAACATGTTTTTGGCTTTCTCTGCCCCCTCTCCACCTATCCTGCAAGTGGCAGGAAACCTGAGAAAATGAAGGTCGTCTGAGGAGCCGGCAGGCAGGTTTCCATCAGAATTCACTGTATTAAACATGGTAACATCCAGTGGGGTGAGAAAATTGCTTGACCTAACTACTGCCTTGTGCAATAAGGCGTAAAGTTTAGATGGTGCATTTATATTTTATTTTCTATGGTAATTTACTCTGATCTTGTATGCCTGCCACTTATAATCTTTAAAAATCCATCTTTCTGCAGTTCATCCATGTATTTTATGCTGTACTTAAAATAGTGTACTTTGCTTGAAGTCCTTGGGAAATCTCAGCTCCATTACAAGGCTGAAGCATCTATTATTCCCAATGAGGCAGGGGTGAACTGGGTAATAAACTCACACTGGTCAGGCTTCTCACGAGGGAAAGATGGTATAGTCTACAGGTGCAAGACTGGAGAGCTGGAGCGAACTGGCTGGAGGATCTCTAGCATTAGTTTTATGAGTTGCTGGGTGAAGCATTCATGTAAATCAGTTGGGTGTGTCCCTACCTGTAGATCTCTGTGTAAGTGCAATATCTGACAGAG